>JAEIIU010056357.1:0-11327 GCA_018874675.1 Drosophila baimaii
CAATCAAAATATAAAATATCAAATACCTGACGACAAATAAAACTCACGCACACTTGGCCAAACACACGTGCCACATACTGTAGCAACAAAAAAGGAAACAACAAAAACACATCCTAAATGATTTGTGTCAATAAAAAGGGCGAGCGATAATAAAATGCAAATATACATACACATACTATAGGAGAGCTGTAAAAAATCATTGAGCGAGGGCTCGAAAATTGCTGTGATTATAAAATAAGCCAACGCAACTCGTTGCTGTTTATTGTTGTTGTTGTTGTTGCTACTGTCACGCACACTTGACGCGAAGCAACCCGCAACAATAACAATTTCAACAACAAATCACAGAAATATGAGCGCAACAAATTGATGTCGGCTGGAGGAGTCGGGGCCAAGCCGTGAATTTCATTTCATTTCTTCCTTTTATTTGTTTATTTTATTTTGCCTTTGGCAGATGACAGCGCCAGCCACTTACAACAGCGATAACAACGCCAGCATCTAGCACCGATAAGAAAGGACATTGTCGTATATGCTCACTTACTACAATATTATCGGGAGGGGTCTGGGGTCGTTCACTCTAATAATTGGAGTTGTGTTCTAAAATGATCAATTACCTGACATCTTATTGGCTATTATAAGTGTGTAACGTATTTGTTGTAGATACCCACTTAAATTGTTAGCTCTTTCAATTGAATAGATATCATAACGAAACTTAACCTTCATTGGAAAGACAGGGCAAAATGTAAAATAACTGCATACAAGTTCATTTTTCTTTTTTCAGGTTTATTGCTGCGTCAGTAGGAGAAGCAGTACATATTGTTCTGTTATTGTAGTGTAGTAACTTTAACAACAGTATAGACTTACTACATATTAGAAAACTTAAAATCTATTCAATTTGCACTTTCAAAACAAAGTATAAACTATTTCGTCAAAATCGCATTACTATTTTCTATACTTTTCATAGAAACAATCTGACTAAAAATTGCTTCTCATCTGGTAGGCAATACAGCGTTGCCATATGATCACAAAATGTAAATTTCAAAAATGGTCTATCCTTCTGGAACACGGACATTCGCATTTTTTTAAGTGTTCCAAGTCATCTTAATTTAACGTACTGAGCTTTGGGTACACCGGCAGAAAAAGGGCGATATGATATCGACAAAAATATTGCACTCTATATATATCGACATTTGAAACATCCAAATATATCGCATTACATGGTAAAAAATATCGAAAAAATATCCTAAAATTGTATTTAATAATTTTATTTATTTCCATTTCTTTTACTAATAATTTGTTTAACTAAGCTTGGGGTTTTTTTTTATATGTATCAAGCAGAATATCGATTTATTGCGGGTATATCGCAACTTTAAAATTTCGATTTATATATCGGCCTTCGAATAAAATATCGTTAGTATCGATATATGGATAATTACTAGTACCGGGTACCTCACAGAAGATGACAACGCCAATAGCTTTCTTACTTATTTATTTATTAGAAATGTATGTAACATTTTTATTTCCTCTTATTTTTATTTTCTCTTACTAAGATAAAACCGCCCTACGACGACACTGGAGTGGAGGTGAAAAACAACGCATGTGACGCAGTGAGGTTAAACTGTCAGATAAAGGAGACCGGCTTTGTAGGCTCGTGCCAATTAAATTGTCCTCGATTTGAGATGTCGAGTAATCAATCACTGGCCATGTGAGTGTGCGGCGGGTTCTCAGGACCTTCTTAAATTTGCTCTTTAATTGGCCGCTTTCCCCGACACCTTTCCCCCTCCCTTTCCTGTTTTATGGCTCATCACTTCACTTCACAACGTGAGTGTGTATGTGGGCGCGTGGAAGCTGTGATTGGAGGGGCGTGGCAGGCACCCGCGGCGCTTGTTGACACGTTGTCACCTCGCCTGTCATCCGAATTTATGGGCAGCATCCGACGGCGAGGAGATGTCGGTCCCTGGTGGCCTCCTCTTTTATTTTTACTTCCACGTATTTCGCTGACTGACAACAGTTTTTGGCTTTTAGCCCTGTCCGCATGCAAACACATATCATTTTCATTTGCATTTCGCGCGTCCCGATGACACATTTGCATGGTCATGCATATGTTTATTCATACGGATGGATATCCATATGCGGCTCCTAGTGTACAAGCATCCTCGTCAACATGGGGCCCGCGTCCTTGCCCGTGTGCTCGAGCCTGCGACCCTCGACCCTTGCGAGCTGTGTTTCGGCTGCCTTCTTTTTGTCAAATAGTTTCACGACAGGGTACCTGGGGATCTGATCGAAAGTTATTAAGTCTGCCAATTGCTTTTGATATTTTAATAATATTTTTCTATCTCATCGCATGTTTTTTTCAGCCCCATGAAGCGTAAATGTCATCGAAGGTGTATTGGGTATTTTCTTTTTTTTATTAAGCGCAACACTTTTTACGACATTTAATAGCATTTGTGTTTGATATTTGTTTTAAGGAACACAACGAAGTCGAATAATCCTGAAATGTGAAACCGCTGTTTGCTGATGTTAGTTGTTTCCGCTGGCTGTCACCGATGTTGCGAACTTTTGTTGCTGAGGGCATTGTTTCCCTTTTTTTGTGCTGTTGGTACTCGTTGTGGTTAAATATTTGTGTTGTCAGCCACGCAAAAACATTATCGCCACGCAAAAAATCCGCAATGGGATTCCAGTTACATGTCCATGTTGAACTTTAATCAAAATGTTTCTGCGGTTGCCGTCCGAGAGATAAATGCTTATGAAAAACATGGAAAAAGCGAGATTTACCGTGTCCATAAATGGACATCGATATTGTTGCAGTAATAATATAAAAAAAAGTTTCTTATTTGTTATAAGAAATATCATACAAAACTGACGATAGCAGCTTCAACTCAAAAAATGTGTGATAACTAATTTTGTGGCAAATAATTGTTGTATTACAAAAAATAAAATTATAATTAATTATATTCTTGACCCTTACAATCGTTATCTTATTTATTCTGTCGAGGCTAAGTGATAAATATTTAAAACAAAGAGGAAATTTAATAAACCCTTGCAGATAATTTTCTACAAGATCATTTAAACAACGGCTTGCTCCTGGTTTCTGTGATACTTTCATACTTAAAGATTAAATTACACGAGCACGCTTATATGTAGAGATTGCTAATATGGTAGCTATCAGATATAGCTGTCCGACTTCAATGAAAATTATAATAAAGTGCTCTTATCATTTAAAAAAAACTTGTATAAAGTTTCAACCGGAAGTTGAGCCCACGCGTTCCAATGGCAGCCGTAGTATATATTGGTACGATTTCAATTAAATTTCTAGTGTGTAGCTATAGTCATATTACAGGGGCAGAAATTAATATGCCATATAAGTACATATATATATTGCTTGCAACAGATATAAGACTATAATCCGATTCGAAGTATGAATGCTGAAAAACTTAGAGACTAGTTTGCAAATAAGCCTACAGACAGACGGACAGACAGACGGACATGGCTAGATCTACTCGGCTGGTGATGCTGATAAAGAATATATGTATTGGGGTCGGAGATGGCTCATTCAAAGTGGTTCAAACACTATTGCATAAATATAGTACCCGCTACAAGGCTACAAAAACATTTTCTATGACATGAAGGATATTTATTAAAAGTTCACAGAGAGAATTAAAATTTGGTGTTATTCTCAGCTTCCATTTTTCTGAAGTTTTATACTCATAAATTATTGTAAAATAAGTTCTCGAAATTAATTTTTTTTTTTTAAATGAAGTATTTTTTAATTCGATTTATGTATTACTTCCCGCTATATATACTTTGTAATCCCTGATTTAATCTGGTTAATTTGTAGAGAAGTAACGTCTAGGACTCAAAATTGAGTCCGTTTTATTTAAAGTTCATAACTCTGCATATCGCTCCACGGATGCAAATCAAAGAACGATGTTGGAAGCTCAAACACATATTATTAGACGCTTTGCGAATGAAAATACTTCATTTGAAGAACAGTTGTTCTCCATTTTAATACTGGGTGGTTTCGTGCTCCTTATTTCAGGATTTTGATTAAAGTACGCGTATTTGAATTTCTTGTGACTTCGATGGAATTACAAGATATGCATCTCAGGAATTTCCTTTTTTTTTTGCGTATTTTTTACCTAGCCTAACGGTTTATATATGCGCACTAAATGCAAAGGACTCGCACTTGTTAAAAATAAAGCAGTACGCAGAAACTGCTAGCTCCTGCAAAGCTATTAACATGCATATGATAGACACTTCCGCACAACTGGCTGGCCAGGTCACTTGGGCGAGGAGCAAGGAACTCCTGGCGGAACATGCGGTGACTACGTGATGCCAAACAAAAAGCAAATACAAAAAAAATACCCTACAACGAGGAGAAGAAAAGAAAAGTAAAGGGAAGTTGTTGATGTGGTCGACGTTAAGTTGGCCCTAACTGCTGCTTGACGGGTTCATCATCAGGCGGGACGAGTAAATAACCGTAGGGCAGAAATCTGCCTGCCATGCATAAAGTAAACTATTTAATGGCCTTTCGATTCCCATCGATGTGCCATAAACGCATTTGCCCCGATTGCCCACAAGCCTTAGCCATCGGATCTCGAACGGAAATCGAAAGCTGTTCACTGAATCGAGGTTGCCACAGGGGCGCAGAGTGGTTACTGGGGAGCGGGGGCATTCCCTGGCTGGGCGGTCGGTTAGGGGTGGCGGGGCTCACGACCTCCTTATCAGCGTCGGGGAAATCATTTTCATTTTCCTTACGCAATTTGCCCGACAGGAGGCATCTTCATTTTCAGTTTCACCCTGCCGGCGCGGCGGGCCCTTGTCGTCTTGTTGCCTCCTGTGACTTTTGATTTTCGTTTCAAGTTCACAGAGATCCCTCCGAGGAGGTGGCGTCTGGCAATAATGCAAATGGCTTTAGCTTCCGTGTGACCCACAAGTTCGCTCCTGCCAGCCAGGTGGAAGCTCCATTCCCTTCCATTGCTTTGTTGGACATTTTGTAGTGTCGCTGGCACTTCTATTTTCCATGAGGCAAGTATTTTCCGAATTTCCTTTGATGTCTGCCAAACTGGCAGGCGCCCAGAATAAAAGCATAAGATGGAAACAGCTTTGCAGCTACCTCATTTGTCTGGGCTTTCTGTGATTGCATCGGCATTTGCATTTTAAATGCTGTAAATACTTCAATTGATTTATATCCGGCTGCTTGGCCTTGGTAATTTCTCCCCTTTTCCTTTTTTTTAATGTGACTACGAATTGAAATGGTAATTTTTTCTCTTTTTCTTTTTTTAATGTCACTACGAACAAAGCTTTTGTCTCTAACTAGTCAACACAATAACTTAAGTGCATATGTAGATTAAAGCTAACATGACTTCGTTTCAGTTACCTTTTCCTGTGCTTCGATTAATGTGCCTATGTTTAGAAATAAATACTTAAAGTTTACTTAAAACTTACGAAAGTAACAGCGAGCGAAAAATAAATGCCTATTTCCAAGTCCTTAACTTTAGTAAGTTCCTTTACTGAACTCCTGCAGCATATTTTCAATTTCTTAGTGTTCGATCAATGTTTAAAGAGAATGGAGTGGAAATAGAGTGGAAAACTTTTGGCGTTGTGCAATAGAAACTTTCCAGAACAGTATTCTGCTGCTATAAAAATATAAAATATATATTTCCCTACTCAGCCATATTAACTGCTTATCAAAATTTTCACTGCAGCGGCAACTTTGTCGCTCTTTTCCCATATCTCACGATGAAGCCAGTGTTTATCCATATGCTCAAGAAAACTCAGGCAGACTTCAACTTTTCTCAGCCCAACTAAGCAAACCTTCAGCACTTTTCCTTTTCCCAGAGCTCGCGCCATTGACAGCTGCCAGCTTAGCAGGGTCGGAAACGCAGAGCAGAAACTAAGGGAAATTTTCATATATTTATATATATGAGTAGGAGTGCGAGTCCTTTTCGGTCCATTTTCCTTGTCTGCCTCCCAAAGCAAATATGTATGTGTGCATAAATTGTTGTTTGTCTTGAAATATCACATGTGACAACGAGAGCAGTCAGATAAAGCGAGGACACGAAATTTAATTAAATCCCTAGTCTATATTCAATAAATACATTTTATTAAGAGTGTCCGTATTGAAAACTGCTTAAGAAATACTGAGAGTGTTTAATTTATTAAAAGAGTAGGTTCTAAGGGGTTCTAACTTAAAATGAACTACTTGTGTGATGATTTCATTGTGATTTCTATAACATTAGTACAGCCACCTATATATGTACATACATAAATGTGTAGGTCTCTTTAAAGTGATGATCTTTTTCTAATACGGTTGGCTTCTTCGACTATATTTTTGTAATACTTTCATTTTGGTAAAGAAGTGAATTTTCGATTCTCCCACTGAACGACCTTCGAATTAGCTACTAACGAATGTTATTCAAGTTATTCTAATTTAGCTTATTCCACAAAATTCAAGGAGGACCGGGGTGATAAGGGAAAACTTTAGATTTGTGAGCTGCTGGTCCAGGGTTTCATTTGAGGTGCGAATAACATGTTGTGGTTGTTTGTTTTGAAATCTTTCTTGACTTCAGCCCCTAAAAGCACCATTAGGAAGTCCACCTACTCATTCCGAATGTTCCTAGATGTCTTAATACAACTCACGCTAGTGATGTAAATATATTGAGTGGGAAAGATCGAAAAATATATTAAGCTCCATATCGTATCGAAAATGTCGTAATTACCACATTTGACGTTAGAATACCGATATTATCGAAAAAAGCTGAAGAATGTATTCGATTCGCGATGTAAGAGAGGTCTGGTTTCTCACCTTTATCGACATTGTATTTTGCTAATTTATTCTTAATAAATATATATGTACATTTTTAAGGTAAACCTAAATCACCTTAATATAATATTTTTTAGAATACCCAAGGTATATATTTAGCTTATCGCTTAATTGGCGTGGGCATAATTATTATGATTCTTGATGGCTTGTCAAGTGCTTTTCTTCTTTCAACACCATAAACTGTTTTTTCCACCATCTCTCCTACACTTTTTATATATTTAAACGGCTTTATTTTTGTATTGTTTACGCTTCGCTTAACGTGGAAAGCGGAGGTTGGGCGGGTGAACGAGGTGGGCGAAGAAGTGTCTGTCGGTCGCTTCCTTCCGGCTTTCATTTTCGCCGCAACTTTTGCTGCCGCTATTGACAGTGCTCTAATGTGGCACATAAAGTGGCGGCTGCTTCGATTTGCCGACTTTTCCGATTTTCCGCCCTGCGAGGCATTCAGCATCGGCATTTGGCATCGTCATTAAGTTGAACGCTCTATTCTCCGCATTCATTAAACTCCTAACTCGCTCTGGAAGCTTACGTAAATTGCTTCGCTTCCTTTGCGTCATTACACGACGCTTTAACGTTTCATTATACTCATTGTTTGTCTATTACGAGAGTTTTTCTTACGGACTTTTCCTCGCTTCCTCTCGCCATCCCCCTTCTTTTCCCTTTTCCCTTTCCCAGCTTTCTTATTCTGGTTCGTGTTCGTGATGGCGTGTGTTTTCGTTTTCCTGCTGGGGAAAAACTTTTCAAATAGATTACAAAGCACTTGTAATACCTTTGTTTCTCCTTCAGCTGCAAAGTTATTGCAACTGCGCTTAAATATTCTGACCAAAGGAGTACCCCATTGATGAGGGCATTCAGCAACCGATTTGCAGGGAGGTTTCAGTAGTCTCCAATAAAGCAGCCTCTTTTATTTGTGGTAGTAAATAAAACTTCTTATTACACTACAAGTGGGGGAAACATTGCAATTGAAAATAGGGAGAACAGACAGACAGATTTTTGCTTTGCACTTATACATTTCTCTAAAAATTCCATATTTTTAAAATATTTATTCCAACAAAAAAATGATCAAAACGAATACGGACCCAGCCTGCGAGCACATTTAAGCCCAGAAAGCAAGCCCATTTTGGGAAGCCGAATATCTTTGCAGTTCGCAATTTGACACCTATAAAACATAGTCAACCGAATTTCACAGGTATAAATATATACCTAGTCAAGTAAAATAGCAGTGTTGGGATCTCGAGAGTCTGAAGAAAACTTTCATGTTAGCTACCTGTGACGAGTTATATCGATAAAAAAACAGTTTATAACCGAATTCATCATATGTAAACGTTTATATTATTTGGAGCCTCTATTACATTTTGATTTTTCAATCCGAGTCGATATTTCAGTCTAAGAGCAGCTCGCTAAAATCTGTGGGATCGGATCGACATTTTGACTCTTCGAGTAGGATGGACATTTTGGTGCTTCGAGCCGGATTGATACCTCGAAGTTGCAATTCGATTGAGTTACTGTAACGCTTAAATGTAACAAAGAATATAAAAATATAGCCAATAAATATTTATTTAGCTTCGCTTTTTTGCAAGTGTACTTAAGACTCAAGTTGTTTGCAGCCAAGTGCAAGCCATGTCACACTCGGGAACCGAAACTTTCTAACGCTTTCACAAGAAAGAAAACAAGAAAGTTATGAAATCGAGAAGAATGTCTTTAAAATATTAAAATTAAACCCAAACTTTAAGGCACTCAGCATAGGTTCGATTTGTTCAGGGTCGCCAAGCTGTTCTCAATCAAATTATGATGAAACTTGGCCAAAACAAGACCCAAAACAATAAGGTTGAAATAGGGATCCCATATCACTTTCAAGGTCATTAGCCATGCAATCAATAGCGGCTGCCGGCAGTTTATTTAGTATATGTATTTCCTCACCAATTTGTTGAGACAACCGGAACATCAGGAGATATTACAAACTTTTCTCCTTGCGGATACAAAGGGTCCGTCTCGTTTGGGGCGAAACACACACACACGCAGGGATATGTGTGGCGGGCCGTCCTTTCTGGGCATAATAAAATAAAATTACAAGATGTCGACGCCAGGGCGAATTTAGCATGTGAGGAGCATGTGAGCAATGCAAGGCAAGGGCCTGGCACACAGATATTTCATCTTTATGGTTTTGTTTTTCTCGGCCGCACACGACATATTTTCGAGACATTTATGCGACAACCGCACACGACACTGATAAGTACGAGTATTTCAGCGGCAGATGTTGCCCGAACACAGCTTAATTCGCATTTTTCCCCAGCGACTTTCGTCGTTTCGAGTTAATCAAATAAGCTGACAATCTGGCTAGTTTACGTTGTAACGACTTTTAAAGGCCCTGAAATCAAGAGCTATCGTTAGTTCGTAAGTCCTGCCGGGGCAGACTTCTTCTTCCCGGAACACCCTACCTAAGTCCTAAAATACCTGGAGTCTCAGGAAATCCAGCCACACCCATTGGCGGCCCGAGAGAGCCGGAAATCTTTATGGGAGGAACATTTTTGTTCGGTTTATTCGGACAACTGGACAACCGCAGAGCAGTTTCAATGGGCACTCATCGCCGACCGGAAAGACCAAGCCGCAAAATGCTTTTGAGCTATTTTATAGGCTTTTGCGGCCGAGATTTTGCGAAAGTGCAACTGGCAACAGCCAGTGCAATGCGCAATTTAATATACTTTCAGCAGCTTCGTTTCCAGGACAGGCAAAAGTTTTCGCATAATTTTCACAATGAACTTGCACACACACATGAGTTCCCCCAATGTATACGAGTGAACTTTCCCACAATAAGGAACGGGAAAAGTCAGAGGGAGTTGCTTGGAAAAGCCAAAAACATCCTTTCAACTTTTGGCAACTGTTTCGGGCAAGGCCCTGGATTTGACTTGGATATAATAGCCCGTCTAAGACCGACAGACGCCTCCTCAAATGGTAAAAATAGTCTCGTAAAATTTCTCGGCAAAGTAGCAAAAGTTTGTCGTTCAATGTCAATTATATCGAGATTTATGCATAATTTGAATTGACTTTGCTGTGAAACGCCGGGCTCTTGAAATTCGAATTGGCATTATAAATTCAAAGCCATTGAACTAAAAATACAATAAATCGAATGGGCGGGGTAATACTTGCCGAATCGCTTAATGCTCCGGCTATATTTACTTTGCGTGATGGTAATGGCATCCTTTATGGCCAGTAACTTGGCTAGGGGAAAGCCATAGTTGTCTCACTACAACTTCCTTTTAAATAAATTTCCCAGAATTATTTGACACGTGTCTGTTTCAATATTTGCCCAGCCAACAGCAAGTGTTGGGCAACATTCCCTCTTCCCGAAATTTGAATTTAAAAAGGACACACACTCTGCGTACTACGTGCTGACGTGGTCAGTTAGAGCAGAAATATTAAATGAAAATTACATTTTATGTGCCAGGCACAAGCCACTCCAAAGACCACAACACGGAGCGTTTTGTTTGGATACGTATACGTATCTGCTTCGGCCAGCATCGGCATCTGTTGATATTTGTGCTACAATTTTAATGAAAGCCAAAACTGGACAGGGGAAAAATCAACAACATGTCGAAAGAAATGTTGATAAAACGACAGAAGACGGAGTGGATTTAATTAAATGAAAATTCCAGTTTCTTCTGTTACAATCAAATTTTTTTAGGGTCCGAGGCAGTAACGCATATGGAAATGTGATACATTCGATATGCATTTTCTCACTGTGACTTTTGGTCCACAGAAAGGTAGCTACTGCTGAGAAACCAAAACCTCCGGTCTCATCCCAACATCAGGGATTATGTCAGAGCTGCAGGACAGGATACACGTTCAAATTGAATATACATGGGTTTCGTATCGCTTTCTGGAAATATTTGTAGTGAATAAAGAATTGTCAAAGACACAAAGGGCAGAATGTGTCAGTGCCGCTGATATTCCCACTCAAACTTAAGTATTTTTTAAATTCTAGATTCTACCGCAATGTTACAAAGGACTACAGCAGGCAAACCAACGATGTCAACATCGATATTACCGATAGTTTAAAATTTGGGTCAATATAGATTTTCATCTGAGATATATCGATTTCCATGGTGCTATATGTAGAATCTACGGAGCGATTATCTTTCTTGTGAAATTTAGTGTTTGCGTACCTTTGCAAGGATACAATTTAAATTAAATAAACAAAGCATTAAAATATATATCTTTGAAAAAAAACAATTCATTTAAAATTTCCCAATTTCCTGATGAGGCTAAAAATTGTTTTTTTTTATGGAATTCATGCTGCAAACTGAAAATAAGAAAAAATGTGTATTTTAATTTCCAAGAAATTACTGACTTAAAATTGAAGTTATGTTTTCAACCGAAGGCTTCAAAAATATGTATATTTTTTGTATGCTAATAATAATAAAAATAATTATTTCAAAACTTTAATATTATTAATGTTTTTGTAATATCGAAGCTCGATGTTTCGATATTGGCAATATCGTATCGTATC
>JAEIIU010056399.1:6991-29635 GCA_018874675.1 Drosophila baimaii
TAGCCATGTCCGTCTGTCCGTCCGTCTGTCCGTTTTTACGCAAACTAGTCTCTCAGTTTTTGAGCTATCGGGCTTAAACTTTCAGAATAGTCTTCTATATACTCTCACTGCTATATATGTCGGAACGGGGCGGATCGGACAACTATATCATATAGCTGCCATAGAAACGATATGGAAAAATTTACATATTTTGCTGTTTTTTTTAAATATTCAAATAAACATTTTTATGTGCCTTTATAATATAAATATAATCACTTCCTAGAAGTTTAATTGAAATCGGACCAATGTATCATATAGCTGCTTTAGGAAAGATCGATCTAAAGTCATATTTTACATATAAATTTTACATTTTGCATACATTTTACATTAAACATATTATATTTTATCAAAATTTGTTTATAATAAGTAAGCAAGGGTATATAAACTTTGGCTCCGCCCGAAGTTAGCTTTTCTTACTTGTTTTATATATATTTTTATAAGCTGATTATAATTTGTTGCTTTTTGTTAAGCAAAAAAAGTAATACAATTATTTGTTGCATACTTTTAGACATAATTTTAATAGATTTCAAATTATTTTCATAATTGACAGCTTTTGCTTAGATAACATTTTTATTCCTTTCTGTTATCAAGTTTATTTAATAACCAACGCCCTTCTTTTATTATATTATTCCTTCTCCTTTACTGTGCCCATCTTTTCTGATAACCCAATATGTACATACACTGCAAGATATTTTTGTTTTTGGTAAGCTTAAGCTTGGCTAATCTTGGGAACTGTGAAAACGAAGAAAAAAAAGCAATAAAAACTATTTATTTTAATGAAAGCTCGAAAACATACAGAGCCCCAAACAAATATACACAGAGATATGGTTTTATTATATGTGCCATTAAACAATTTGAGTTGCTATATATACGTTAAATCGTGAGTATGTGTGTGTGAGTGTGTGTGTGTGAGTGTGTGTGTGAGTGTGAGTGTGAGTGTGGGATCCGCTTAATCTAGACTGATAAGACCGGCCGTAGCTGCTTGGGTTCTACTGCGCATGCCCCCGATCCGAAACCGATCGAAGGCGATCCGAACGGTCCGAGAACTGTTAACAATTTTGCCAAGACGACGACGACGACTGCTGCAATAATAATAATAATCACGCTGCCAGCAATAACAACAACAATAAGAACAAGAACAACAACAACAATAGCAATAGCCACCGGCAGAGAGGTAATATTATTTATTAAAGTTTTCTACGATCGCTGCTGGAACTGCCGGGCTGTACGGTCAGCTTTGAGCCGAACGATCCAAAGCTTTCGTCGGCACTGCGTCGTGCCGTCGTTGCCGTCGGTGCCGTCGGCTTCTATATCTACAACAAATAATATTAAGACAGTTAGTACGTGTTGAGAACATTATTTGAGGTTTAGTCAGTGTTTTGCACTAGGCGGTAATAATACAGACAGCCGCAGGGCACCGCAGGCTGCTCACCCTTTTCGCAATAAATCAAAAATAAAACTAACAAGCCGGCTTTCACATTAACATTAAACAATTAAAGAAAAACACTAAGGATTCCTTAACAAGGACTGTGATTATTCCATTGTTTTACTTACTTACCGGTCTTGCATTATTTATTTATGCGCCTCAAAAGGGACTCCACCAGACACTCGTATGTTAATAATATCTATATCGTATCGAACCAATTGCCGACGGTTTGGCGGTTCCAGCGGTTTCAGCGGTGCGGCGGTGCTTTTCCCTCGCCTCCTTAACTTTCATCGCTTCAGCTATTTTCGGTTTTAATTTGTGCAAATATTTAACTTTACTTAAGTGTGTCTCTGGCCCCTCACCTTAGTTGGCTTCAAGAAAAAAAAATAGCAAAAGCGTCGAGAATTATAAAAAAAAACACAAAAAATGAGCACCAACAACAGCAGCCAGCCACAGCAGAAGCGACAAAAGCAACAAGCGTTTGTGAAAAAGTAAATTTTGTAAAAAAAAAAAAACAACAACTACAAAAAGTGTGAAGGATTCTCAAATATTTATTCGCCGTCTGCCATCTTGAATATTACGTACAAGGAACTAGAAGCGGGTTCTCTCACACCCTTTTCCTACAAAACAATCGTAACCAACCGGATTGACTTAATTCGAGTTCGCAACGTGAACTATCAGCAGAGATTAAAGCAATCCAAATGTACGCCTCAATGTTGCCCAGTTTGTTAAATATGAAAACGGAGAATCTGACAAATTCCAGCTACGATGATGCCTTTCTTCTGGAGGAGAACCTCTTACACATTATGGGTGAGTTGGAGAGGAGGTGGGAATTGTGGTCAGGATACACATAAGTACAAGATCTAGGGAAGCGATTATAGTATTATTAAGTTCAGACGAATGTATTGAATAGTTATGACTCATTGTTGATAGATTTCATAAAGTCTCACCATTACAATTTGAAAATATTTAAACATTTTTAAGTTGATTGTGTTTTTATAAAGCAATTAATCGGGGATAAATGTAAAGTTCAGGCTTACCAATCTGTATTCCATGTAATTACTGCGCTTATTGATTTATTTTATAACTCAAATAATCAAAGGATAATGTCTATAAGTTTTTTGTAATAGTTTTGATAACAAATTACAACTACAATAATTAGTAACTGTTTCTTAGAATCATTAATTATTTCTTTTTTTAAATTCCTAATCTTAAATAAATGAAAAGCTAAGTTGTTTGTTTTAAAAACTTAACTGGCTAGATTCGGTTATCTTTTAAAACAAAAGTATCTATGTATATTGGAAATAAAGGAAATAAAATTAAAAAAATAATAATAATTAAACTCCGATTGATATTAATCTTAATATTCGCTTCTCACAACAACGAACTTTAAATGCGCAGTTTGATATTCATCTACATTAATAGATAAGACGTTGGCGTTAAATTAAAAATATGTTTAGGAATCCCCCACAACCCCCCGTGCAATATAAAATAATCTCGAGTCATGATGATAAGAGATTCTGCAAAACTTTGATAGCACAAGAAGCTGCGTGGGGTCTATTGGGGTTATAATAGCTAAAGATTCCCCTTAGTTTATTCAAATAATCTGCTATTTCTAATCTTATAAATAACTTAAGACCACAAACCTCTTACTACAGGGTATATATGGGCTGGGACTAGCCATCTAAGCAATGTGTTTTGTTCCCAGAGTTGAATGCCTCTGATAAGATACACTTAATTGCGGCCATGACAACATCGAAAACAATTCATAGCCCAAAATCAGGCGACACGATCCATCCAGATCGCAGCTCATTATGTGCCCATCGATTTGCAAAAACACAAAAAAAAAAACACAGAATAAACGCTTGTAATTCGTTGCCCCATCCTCCGGGGCAATGGGGGTGTACTATCTGTGTCTATATCTGGCCTCAGATAGGTGAGAGACCATTGCATGCAGCTTTTTTTTCACTGGGGGTAGACGATTTATCGTGGCACCCTGGCACCACACTATCAGCTATAACTGGCCACCATAAAACTCACTTTATTGCAATGTTTATCAGCGATTATGATTCCCTGTGCCTTGTGCATTCGGGGCGGCGATAAGATTCCATAGCCAGCCAAGAAACGGAGAAAGTCGCAAACAACCAAGGGCAAAGAGAATTGGCCAATTTGCGTGATAGGTTCTTGGCATACCCTCACATAGGGTATTTCCAAATTAGTATTCATGGGTTTTTTTTTTCAGAGAATATTCGCTTTATTATCAAGTATTAAAGGGTGTTCTACGCTTCGATCAATTTATGTAGCTTGTATTATCTTTCATTCTTGTTTTTTATAATCTTGGAACCCAGTGATTGTTTTATTCCAGATTAAAAACATTAAAATATATGCTTTGTCCATTTCATCATATATTTTTATTCGAATGAAGAAGTATTATGCGACTATCAAGTCAAATTTAGAACCAACATAATCGAAAGCAGTCATCCGATATACAATTTTCTGGTTTTTGACATTTTCCCACACGACTGACTGGCTTAATTACCAACCATACCATACACCATTCGGTCACTTTCAGTACACTAAAATTACTGATACCTTTATTACGGATATAAGTAGTAGCCCCTCGCCAGGCGATGAGCGCTCTCTGTAACCCCAGCAATGGCAGGAAAAACAACTTCAACTACTAATACACCATCGATTTCTACTTAATTTCTTGTAATTATTCAGCTACCCCATTGATTCTAATCACTGGGTCTCCAATGACAGTGATCTAACCGGAAATACTAGCCTTTCTATATGCATATCACTACTATATATATGGTGTCTAGTACAAGCGAACTCCAAGGCATATTGAAATGCCCACTTGAGATCTACACATGGAAGCAAGAAGTAGCTATCGATGATAAGTATTGTCAAAATTGGGGGGAAAATTGAGTCTGATTGAGTGTCAGACACTTGAGATACTCCAAGAGCCAAAAGTGATAAGCCAAAAATCGAACGCATTCGGACGCTTTACTTAAGGTATAAAATACATATTAATGTATATATAATTACTGAAAATTATATAAGATTCTTGAAAAGATGCTTAAAATACCTGTAAATAGCAGCATTGTCTTGAAAATACAACAAGACAAATTGATATGTTTGAAAATGCATTTATTAAGCAAAAAACTCTCCCCTTTATACATTTTTTCAATGATAAATATAATAAACTTAGCTCAAGACAGGATTTAATATATATATTCTCCTTTGGGGTAGGTCCCAAATCCAGAACTTGCTGCATCATGCTTACACACTCTCTTTAATCCATTTATATATATACATAAAAGTGTCAATAAAGACTTCGTTTGGGGATTTTTAATCTCGGCTTTCACACGCCCAGTCACAGCTCCCGTCACCGTGACTGGCAGTTAGCTATTTCGCGGGAACAGCGATTATGAGAGGGCTCGTTTACTCGTATGCTAATTAGGAATCTTATAGAATCACACACACAGCATCACCTCATAAAAAAGCCAAAGAGGAAGAGAGAGTCTGTCTCTGGGTCGTGACCCAGACACGATAAAAAATCGTATCGAATCCAAGACGCGTAATTCAGAGCTAAGCTTTAGGTGAATTAAGAGAGCGCGCGCGAGCTCTGAAGTTCTAAATGTCATGATACGTGGTTCAAGGCGAGGATTGCTTTAATTGCTGTCCGGCTGTCGGTGCTATTTGCTATTTGGAGATACAAATGTATCTGAAACACGTTAGCGCCCAATTAAGAGGCCAGACGGACAGAGCGACCATAACAAACATAGTTAATGGAAATTACACTTGACTCGATTCTAAGTGCCCGTGTGCGAGAAGTTTTACTTTCAGCATTCAGATTTAAAGATCCACACATATACATATATATATCTACATATATGTGTACATGCATATGATAGTTTTTGCTGTGTGTGTGTGTGTGTGTGCTGCTTGCCGCTTTGGCTTTTTGTTAATAACAATTTAATTGAGACGTTTTTAGTATTTTAATTATAGACAATATGAGCGCAATTATTAGTCATAAAAATAATGATAATGCCAATAAAAAGTTGAATCTTACGAGACGCTGTCGCTTTTAATTGGATCAAGCCCAGCGGGCAAAACTTGAGAGGCTCGATATGCGATCATTAAAGACTCCATTTTGTTATTTCTATATTTTTTATATATATTTTTTTTGGCTGACCTAACCTAGCCCAATTTAAGCCCAATGATCGCATTCGGTTAGCTGGAAAATTCTCAAAGTGTTTGCAATACCTCTATTGACTTTTCACAACCGCAAGATGGCTTCTCCTATTTTCATAAGCCTATCCCCAATGCATTAATACTACAATTATACACTGAGGAAAACAATAGTAAATTCTAAAAGTAGATTTGTACAGATATTTAGTAAATAATCTTGACAGAATATTTATTATTTGATTTGTAACCTTTTTAAAATGAATCCCAGAAAAATAGATATTTTCTGATATCAGTAACCTAACTTAGAACTGATTTAATGCCTTTGTTCCACCTAATTTTTCCCAGTGTGCACATATTCCCTTGATTTACCAATATTTGCACTCTAAAGTCAAGCTGACAATGCACATTTTCGCACATCTAATTGTAAGTTGACAATTTCTAATGTCCAGCGCAAACATCCGCTGGGCGTATGGCTGCCTGATGAGATGGAATTGCCCCCAAAGTTGGCAATAGGGTGCGAATGGCATTCTATAAAGATCATCCCTATAGAGATGAGCTCAACGTTTGTCTTGTGGTCTGATTGTGCTCTGGGGTTTATATATTTGCAGTGATTTCACAGATATTTCCACCCACAAGTGTTTGCTTTTGGCCACACTCAAGTCCTAGATTTTCCCTTTTGCGATTATCTCCGAGGGTGATGCAATGCGAAAGTTGGTTTTTCGGCTGCCCCGGTGGGAGTAACCCAAAATGTATTGCGAAAAATGGTTAGTAGAAAATTGAATTTAATTGCTGTTTGCGAACATTAAATACAATCGCTTGCAGTGGCAGGGTCAAGATCATTAACTAAATGGGCAGGAGGAGCCAAAGAGTTTCCTGAAATTACGAATGCAATTAAGATGTGCGCCATAAACTAAAGGCCTTGTGGAGTTCGAGGAACTTTTGGCACCCGTTCGATTATCTTGAAGGGATGGGAGGAACAGGCGACCTTCAGTGTTGCATAATTTCTGGGCGGTGCCATGAGGTCAGATCGTGGGTGGATGGGTGGGTGCATGCAGCTGCGCGATTCACTGATAATATTATATATGTAACGCTATATGTATAATTGCTGGCGATGCAAGATTTCCACCTGGCAATTAGACAATATTTTGCGACGTCCGTCCTACGCATATTTATTGAGTTTGACCCGTGACCTGGCATTTAAATTTAAACGATTCTTGAGGTTGCGGAACTATATCAACAGCGAAGTTCTCAGTATATAAAAATAGAAGTCAAAAATATTGAATTTTATTTTTGAATTGGGATATTTATTATATTCTTGGAGTAATTTTAATACAAATTATATTATTTTTAGTACATTTTAAAATTTAAATCACAGATGGGCACTTAATGGTGTTTCGGCTCCAGAGCTCTCTTTGCTTAGCTTAATTAATGGCGCCTGACTTTTGGTTTCTTGTTAGGCTCCGAAAATACTTTTATGTGCCCATCCACTACTTATTCCACATTATTAGATGAACTTTTCTTCTAATCCTGACCGCGAATACCTACTTACATTCTTTATTGTCCCGGCAACGCTTCCTTGTTCAAAATATATGTAATTTGCACGAATGCAATATACCCTTGTACGCTGATAACTACTGAGAATAGGGAGTAACAACAACTGATATCTCGCTGATTCACTTTTTATTTCCCTCTGCCTTCAATTGTATATTTTTTTTTTTTGCTTTTTTTGCTAATTGCTCTTGTCGCATGTGGACACCGTATGTACAGAGCTATTGTTTCGGATTCGGATTCGGTTTCGATTTCGAATGTTTTCACTGCGTTCGCCGATTTTAAAATTGAGCATACGCCGTGTGTGCTATCAGCGGCGGTTGGGAGCTCGCTCGACTGCCATTAGGCACGTTATTGAGTCTCTGTCGGCGATAAGAGTCTGTATTGGAGCCCGATTGGGATTGTAAACGGAAAGAGGGGGTTTTTTTTGGGGGGGTGGAAAGGGGTTTCAAATTACACACATATGTAGGCTAATGCCAGTCGTTCGCAACGTCGATTAAACTAAAAAATAATTAAGGTCTTAGCTAAATTGCTCTCTCTCGCGTCTCTCCTCATGCTCGTACAATCTGAATACATACGTGTACGAATATAATTCAAGATTTTCTAGATTTTACTATGACTTCCTTAATCCGAGCTCGACCCATAACAAATTATAAAAGAACAACAAAATGATTAGGTATTATCAAAGCTATTTTTATACACCGACCTCATTATTAACCACATATTTTCTATTAAGGCATCGTAATAATGGTAATGTAAATGTTACCAAACAAAATATAAGAAATTTAGAAACTTGTAAACTTTACCAAACTGAATATAAGAAATTTAGAACCCTTGGTTCACTTATCAGAGCAGCCACTCTTAATTTATGGATATTGTTGGGAATTATTAAGATAAAACCTTGGCTTGTAAATCACTCATAAAGATCGAAAAGGTAATAGTGTTGTTAAAGCAATCTGAATTCTTTTTGGATGCCAAAACACGCAATCATGAAAACTGCACAGCTCTTATCAAATTTTATTCTTTTGTTGTGACTAATGGTTGACTAATACACAGAGTAAACACACATTTATACAAACACAAAGGTGCCTAAAATTAAATTTAAACACAAAAGCCATCATTTTGATAAAAATAATCATAAATGTTAATAATAAAGAAGTCTTTGGGTTTAGTAATTGGGTTGGAAAATGTTTGCTTTTATTTAAATATATATTTGCTTTCATTGTTTGAGCTTATATAATGCTCTTCTTTTTTGTTAATTATATATCAGGTTGGGTAAACAAAAATATGGTATCTAAAAATAAATTCGTTTGCGTAGATCGAGCAAAGTTCCCATCCAAGAAATATGTGTATAGATATATTTAAAAATTGTGTCCACATGCCTAAATAATAATTTATTCTATGCTAAGGGCATTTGCAGTCTTGTCTTTGATTTAGTAATGGCCTTATATAGGAAAACAGCTATTCCATTAAAATAGCATTACTAATTCTTTTGGGGTTTGCCAAATTAGTTTATTCTTTATTTTCACAGCTTTGTTTATTTATGCAAATTTCTGGTTTTTAAATAAATATTTCGCCAAGCAGAGAGATGTAGAGAGTATCCATCAATAAGTAAATTAACATCGAAGCGCGAAATACTCGATTCTCTCTCTTCTCCAGATCTATTTATTAATACTTTTTTTAGGGGGGCTTTGGGGGCTCGTCGCCCGCTGGCCGCTAGCTTTAGCTTTTGTTGTGGTGTTCGGAAAATAAATTGGCCAAATTAAGCTAAAAGCCAGCACTCTCACATGTCCATTTAAATGGGAATAGATAAAAATAACATATGGACTTCGTAATACCTCTTTATATAGGCTTTTTTTTGGCACTCTCAGGTGTTCTTATCTCAGGACACATCGTAAACGTGTGTTTTTCTGCTCTTGCGTTTTATCAACGGCCATAAACTATTTGCGGCATAATACGCATAAGAAATCCGCCAAATTATATATTTTTTTTTCAGCGAATCGCGCGAGAATCCGATATTTTCTAATCTCAGATTGCGATTTGCCCACTTCAGAGGGGGCATCGATGGCACAGCTCAGCAGCAGGAACAACATTTTTGCAATACTAACGATGACGAGGCGCAAAGAAAAATGAACTCTAACGATGACTTGGCTAAAAAAAAATAAAACTTACACCGGGGCCTGTTTCCCCCCACCAACACCCAGCCGAGAGAGCGATGGGGCGATGAGAAAGTTTTATATGCAAAATGATAGCAAACGAGTATTATGCTTTTATTTACCCTTTTTTATTATTATTATTTTTCTTTTGTTTGGGTTGTTTTCGGGCTTATTTTGTGTTCGTTGAGCTGGTAAAACAAGCGCATTAGCTGTGATAAAAAATAACCAAAAGCACACGCACACACACTTTGGTAGATTAGAACTTTTGGCCGTAACAACTAGCGTTGGTTGGTTTTTTTTACTTAAACTTTGTCTAGTCCGAGTGCTTGCTCTTATTTCGAATCCGATTTTCAAGCGGTGAGGATATCAGGTGTCGAAGGGCCGTCGTGATTAATTGTCTGGGAATCTGTGAGCAAACAAACCAATTAACCCCTTCGAGTGCGCTTATGAAGAGTCTATTAAGACAGTAAATGTTTACAAATCTATTAGGCGCAGGAGATTCGCCGGGAGATGAAATATAATAGTTTAGTGATGAAATTTGTGTTTGCCTTGAGATAATAACAGTACTTGTGGTATTGCTATTAAAATTGGTGAATTTATAGTTTTCACCGGAAAGTGTAATAAAAAGTATTAAGCTCCCTGATAAGGGGATAATACAAATCGTTAAAATGTTGTGTAAAAAAACGAATTAGATGTCGTCAGATGTTACAATTGATTTAAGACAGATTAAAGTTTTTTCTTGAATGGGATTACCAAAATATCATTTATTTTGAACTTTTCAGATATATATGTACATAATGCTAAATTATTTCTTTTTTAATTGTGCTGTGATATAAGGGTTCTATTAAAATTAAATGTTTATTTAAGAATAGCTTCATTTAGAGTCTATGCTTAAAAACCACCAAAAGATCAGCTGTTTCTAAAATTGTTTTCTTTATCAGTGTTCATTGCTGACCTATTGAAAAAAGAGTCAGTGATTAATATTAAATTTGCCATAATACAAAAAAATTGAATTAATCAAAATAAGAGGGAGAATAAATAACTTGTAATGCTTAACCCTTATAAAAAGGCAATGGGTATTTTTGTAGTTTCTGTATAATTTTCCAAAATAACTTATAGTTCACATTCGACCAATTATTCACATCTAGTTAAATAAAAATCACTTCCACTGTGCGGGTATTTTGATTGTTTTTTATTAAAGGCAACTACTATTTACCGCCTCTTCCTCTTCTATATTCGTGTTACTAGTATTTCTAGTTTCTCTCTTTCTCTTTCTCCGGTCTCCCCAACTGAATGTCTGTTATGTTTTTTTTTTACACACTCTCACACAAACACACACACTCTCACGCTGCCTCATAACGATGTCCAAATTAAAGCCGGCTTTTTTTTCTACACATTTTTTTATTTATTTGTTTATTCGTGTGACTTTAGTCTCGTTGTTGTTGTTCGTCTCGTCTCCAAACGAATTTCTATCTCTGCTCGTGGTGGTTTTTCTCTCTGTGTTGGTGGAGAGAGCTCCAAGTCTGGTTTTAAACTTGCGCTCCCTCACTCTCTGGGAGAGCAAAAAGCGTTTGTGTGAGATATGCAAACACAGTTGAATTGATTTAAGCGTCGATTAACGCACACACTCGCGGTGCACAGTGGGGCTAGTTGAGTTTTTCCATTGCATTAATAAGTTTTGAATAATATAAGATAGCGAAGATTGAGCGCTACACCAATATATATAAGATTCAATATTCTTTCTTTTTAAAATACATATCTAAATAATACAATTCCCGAAAATTATTCAAGTGTGTGTTTTATGAAAACGAAAAATAGATAATCTTATAAAGCAGCGTTGGGCTCCAGATATAAAAGATATAGCCACTATCTCTACAAACTACAACCACCATGCCATAACTATATATTGTATACGTATAAAAACTTTATCTGATGGCCCCACTGTGCGCTGGCGGCAAGGAGAGCGACAGCGACAGTGAGCGGCAAAGACAACATACGATACGACTGAAAAATTTCGAGTCGTGTGTTTCTTCAGTAATCAGTTGCATTAAAATGGTGCGCAAGTCCGGTAGAGTTAAAATTTCTAGTCGCGATCGCGATCGCGTCCCCGTTGGTGGTGATATTCTGTTGCGTGGCAAAGTGGGCGGTGGGCGTGTCTCCGTCGCAGTTGCAGCGGCCAAGGCAGAGACTGAGGGACGACGGCGACGCAGACGCGACAGCAGTGCCAGCCACACGGCCTCAAGCGATGGTCTGTTTGTTGTTGTTGTTGCTTTTCTCATTTTCTGTTTGTTGCTATTGCGCGATTTTTTAAAATTTTTTCGCCATATTACCATTTCTACGATAGGCAACACACAGGTCAACAAATAAATTACACATGTATCGTATACGGCACAGTTGCGGTCAAATAAGTAGTCCTTAAAACGATATAAAAAGAGAAAACGAAACGTATAATTAAAAGTGTTTCGAGCAGTTGCTTTAAGATAATGTAATCATTTTATTATATCTTGGGGTTGTTAACTACAAAGATTATTTGTTATAACCTACATCATATTGAGATCAATTTTTACTCTTAATAAATGAAGCATTTTTAATTTTGTATAAGAAATAATTAAAATAGAAAACAGTAGTTAAAATTGTCACTCTTTTTATTATAAACTTGATCCCTAAAATTATTTGTGCGTATGCGTGATTTACAATGCTATGCAGCCAAAACTGCTTGCGACTAGTAAATGTCAAACTGTTGTCTAGAATCTAAAACTGTGTTCATGCCCCTGCGGCTGCCAAACTGTTGGTCTAAGCATGACATGACATATTTTAATGACGCGTTTTGCGGCTGAATAACAAAGAACATTAACACTTTAGCAACGGAATTGATTTTGATATATATAAATATGTGTTATTTAATGTATTTTATAGTCTTAATGTTGTTTACAAATACTTTTCATATAAATAATAGCCAGGAAACTCAGTGACTCTTAAGCCGAGAGGCTTGTCTTTTGAGAACACAATTTCAGTGCCTTGCAAGCATTATTTTAAAGCGGAATTTTTAATATTTATTTAATCATTTTGTATTTAAAAAATCTATTAAAAAAAATTAAGTATATATTCAAATGTAACCCGAACTAATCTAAGTTTTTTCCTTTCTCCTTGCAGAGTCTGAAAGCCACATAATGCACGCCGATGCCTTGGCCGCCGGATATCCGGCTGCCTCCCAGCCACACAGTCCGATCGGTCACGCCCTCAGTCCCAATGGCGTTGTCCTGGGACTGAGCAACAGCAGCAACCAGAGTAGTGAAAACTTTGCTCTTTGCAACGGAAACGGAGGTGGCAACGCGGGCAGCGCAGGAGGCGGAAGTGCCAGCAGCGGCAGCACCAACAACAACAGCATGTTCTCGCCGAATCATAACCATAGCGGTAGCGGAAGTGGCAGCAGTCAGCAGCAGCTGCAGCAGCAACAGCAGCAGCAGCAGCAACAATCGCCAACGGTGTGCGCCATCTGTGGAGATCGGGCGACGGGCAAGCACTACGGAGCCTCCAGTTGCGATGGCTGCAAGGGATTCTTCAGGCGGAGTGTGAGGAAGAATCACCAGTACACGTGCAGGTGGGCATTGAGGGATTACCCCTGAAATTAGATACATTTTATTTTACTCATTTCACGATTTTTCCTTGCCAGATTCTCCCGCAACTGTGTGGTGGACAAGGACAAGCGTAACCAGTGCCGCTACTGCCGCCTGAGAAAGTGCTTCAAGGCGGGCATGAAGAAGGAGGCCGTGCAAAACGAGCGGGATCGCATCAGTTGTCGACGCACCTCCAACGATGACCCGGATCCAGGCAATGGTCTGTCCGTGATTTCGCTGGTCAAGGCCGAGAACGAATCGCGCCAGTCAAAGGCCGGCGCAGCCATGGAGCCAAACATCAACGAGGACCTGTCCACAAAGCAATTTGCCAGCATCAATGACGTCTGCGAGTCGATGAAGCAACAGTTGCTCACCCTGGTGGAGTGGGCCAAGCAGATTCCAGCCTTCAATGAGCTGCAGCTGGATGATCAGGTGGCTCTGCTGCGCGCCCATGCCGGCGAGCACCTGCTTCTAGGTCTGTCACGTCGCTCGATGCACCTCAAGGATGTCCTGCTGCTGAGCAACAACTGCGTGATCACCAGACACTGTCCAGGTGGGTTGTCTACATATAATACCTGATTGATATGTTGGAAAATATATGAAATTCTTCCTCGCAGATCCCCTTGTGTCACCCAATTTGGATATCTCTCGGATAGGCGCCCGCATCATTGATGAACTTGTGGTGGTCATGAAGGATGTGGGCATTGATGACACCGAGTTTGCCTGCATCAAGGCCCTGGTCTTCTTTGATCCCAGTGAGTTTTCCTTGAGATTATAGCCCAGAGGGATCTCGCTAACATTTCGAAATTACAGATGCCAAGGGCTTGAATGAGCCGCATCGCATCAAGTCGCTGCGTCACCAGATACTCAATAATCTCGAGGACTACATATCCGATCGGCAGTACGAGTCGCGCGGCCGCTTCGGCGAGATCCTGCTCATCCTGCCCGTTCTGCAGTCCATCACCTGGCAGATGATCGAACAGATTCAGTTTGCCAAGATCTTTGGCGTGGCCCACATCGACTCGCTGCTCCAGGAGATGCTCTTAGGAGGTACGTGCCTAGAGCTTAGGAATACCTTTACATGAATTTATCATTTAATTTTGTGATTTCTGCAGGAGAGTTGGCCGACAATCCCTTGCCTTTGTCGCCACCCAACCAGAGCAACGACTACCAAAGTCCCACCCACAACAACATGGATGGCGGTGGCAGTCAGGTGAATTCCTCCCTTGATCCGCTCGTATCGGCGGGCGGCAGTGGTTCGCATGGCTTGGACCTGGAGGTACAGCACATTCAGGCCCTGATTGAGGCGAACAGCGCCGAGGATTCGTTTCGCGCATACGCGGCCGGCACTGCAGTAGCTGCGGCAGCGGCAGCAGCCTCATCCTCCACCTCCTCCTCTGCACCCGTTTCCGTGGCTCCGGCTGCGATCTCGCCCCCGCTCAACAGCCCCAAGTCACAACAACAACAGCAGCATCAGCATCAACAGCAACATGCAACTCACCAGCAGCAACAGCAGCAGCAGCAGCAGGATGGATCCTACATGGATGTGCCCGTGAAGCACTACAATGGCAGCCGGTCCCAGCACAGTCCCCAGCGCATGCATCCCTACCAAAGAGCGGTCGCATCGCCGGTCGAGGTGACCAGCGGTGTTGGTGGCCTGGTGCTGCGCAATCCCGCCGACATAACGCTCAACGAGTACAATCGGAGCGAGGGCAGCAGTGCCGAGGAGATGCTTCGACGCACTCCGCTTAAGATTAGGGCCCCAGAGCTGCTTACAGCACCCACTGGCTATGGAATGGGTGAGTTTTTCACATTTTTTACACTTGAAATAAATACTAATTTGTGGTTTTTCTGTATTATTCCAGAACCCTGTCGCATGACGTTGAAGCAGGAGCCCGAGACTGGCTACTGAACGGATACGGAATACCACAATTGGTGCAATAGGCAGTTTGCAATAGGACTATGCTCAAACAGACACATATACAGGCCCCGCTCTTGCTGTACCACCCACCAAGTGCTATAGGCAGGGAGATGGATAATGAAGAACTTACTTAATTGTTATGCCTTGAACATTTTTGATACTTTTTATTAGTGGTTAAGTAGGTATCTTGGAAATTGTTGCTTAATTTTACAAAAAGTTTAACGCAGTTGCAATCTATTTTTGGAGTCATATTTTTGCTCAAGAAGTTTATTATATATACACCTATACACACATATATATATATTATACACCATCTAGCATGTACTGAGTTTGTTGGTTATTTGGTTATTATTATATCCTTGTGCATGGGTCACAAAGCATTCACATAGGCCATGCAATATATTGTTTTAGGTTAGGGTGTTGTCTAGATTATGCGCTGAAAGTGTAATATACAAATATATTTAGTTGTAAGTGAAGAACTATTTTTATATGATGAGAGTATGTATAAAATACAACAACAAATATTTAAGATGGCTGAATGAATAAAAAAAAAAACATAAAATCCATACAAAAATAAAAATACTGGTAGAATGTTAATGTGTGTTACTTATTTTGTTAGTTTGTGGAAAAGTGAGAGGTAAACTGGAGGAAGTGCTTAGCTCTTTAAGAAAATTTATTAAGCCCTATCTGCAAGCGAGTCGATCTAGACATCTGTGACACGATTGGACAGTGAATTTTAAGCTTTAGAGCATTTCGCGACGACGAAGTGGATGTTTTCTTTGTTTTTAGACTTAAGTAAATCTTACTTGTCTCCGGAGATGTGTATATTTTGTTTTTTATCTACTCAGCACGCGATATATCCACCGATAAATAAATGAAGGTCTAAGAAAAGTGTACTGGAAATACCAAGTGGCCATCCAAGACCTTTAGTTTACCTTTTTCCCCAAAAGAAGTGAATTTTAAAGATTATCCCTTCAATATAATGAAAGAAGTCGGAAATTATAGGGCTAGAAAACTTCATATTTGGTTCTTAACTAAAAAAGAACCCTTAGCAACACAAGACAACATCAATAACAGAGTACAAAGACTACTTAAACCTTTATTTATTTATCAATATTGCTAATGCCCGTCTTCTCCACCTGGGCGAGCAGCTCCTGGAGCTTGTTGTCGAACAGCTCGCACCGGATGGGCATCTCCAGCGAGTAGAAGGGGTTCTTGAGGACATAGTCGGAGTACAGCTCATAGACTTTGCGCAGCAGCAGGTCTATGCCATTCAGGCCCGTCTCCGAGATCACAATAAACTTGATGCCGGTGAGCGTTTGGAAGCAGTGCAGCGTGAAGGTGTCCGCCTCCAGCAGCTCGATGCCCGAGCTCTTGGGCTCCGGACTTAGCTGGCTGGCGATGGCGAACAGTGGATAGAACATACTGGCCAGGAAGATCTTCTCGTTGGTGGTCATCTTTGGCCGGCTGAACTTTAGGTTGATGGGATAGTTCTCCGGCGCCTCCAGCGTCGTCCTCACATCCCGCCCATCGTCCAGGGTTACGCCCGTGACGGCTATGCCGTTGACCGCCACCAGGACGTGGCCAACTGCAAGGCGGGAAACAGAATAGTTAATAAACCACATTAAACATGATGGAGCACACCCACCATTTATGCCATCCTTGCGGTTGAACGAGACGGAAACCTTTTTGGAATCGTAGTCCAGCACCAAGTCCAGCGGGTATGTGAAGGTCTTCTCGTGCTCGATGCGCGGCACATTGTTGTCCAGGTTGAATATAAGGCCACCCGATTTGCTAACTATATAGACGCCATATATAATCATAGCTTAAATTATTTGTTGCTTATTTTGTGTTTTAGGTAGGGCTGCAAGAACATCTGTAGGACTATCGATAGTAGCGATGTTTTGGAAAGCTAATCGATACATCGATTAATGAAGTCGATAAAGCAGTTTTGACGGATGAAAGGTGCACAATTCAGATATAACGCAAACTGCTTTATCGACATATAGAGGTGACAATG
Organism: Drosophila baimaii; assembly: GCA_018874675.1. Taxonomy (NCBI): domain Eukaryota; kingdom Metazoa; phylum Arthropoda; class Insecta; order Diptera; family Drosophilidae; genus Drosophila; species Drosophila baimaii. The sequence continues at coordinate 23,916 of JAEIIU010056399.1, forward strand.
GTACTATCGATGTCTTTAAAAGGCGATAGTTTTGCATATTATATGATAACAATAATCGATAGTTCTGCGGTCACACTGCGGCCGAACGAACAGCTGTTGTCGTTAGGATTAAAAATAAACATAATTGATTTTCTGTCCGCTAGTATACGTAAACGCGTAGGCGATCTCACCTGTGCTCCAGATTCACCAGCAGCATTCAGCAACAGCCATGGGTTCCGACGACCAGAGTGCCGGCGACCGGATCCAGAAGGGTTTCCAGATCAACTACATGATCCTGCGAGACGCCGACAGCGGCAAGGTGATCTGGCAGGAGAACAAGGACTTCTCGGCACCGGATCTGGAGCACGAGGCGCGTGTGCCGGTCAAGATACTGGACATGCGCGCGGTGTCGCGGGAGATTAACTTCAGCACCATCGAGCCGATGGAGAACTTTCGGCTCGACCAGAAGGTACTCTTCAAGGGACGCATCATGGAGGAGTGGTTCTTCGAGATGGGCTTCGTGGGGGCCAACACAACCAACACCTGGCAGTCGACCATTGAGGCGGCGCCCGAGTCCCAGATGATGCCCGCCAAGGTCTTGAACGGCAATGTGACGATCCAAACCAGTTTCTACGACAACGAGACACTCATCACCAAATCGGTTGTGCGCCTGTACTACATTTAAGCGATGATGGTGCTGGTGAATCACCTGGTCCCAGCCAGCTGTTCCCATCCGCGCCCACTCATTGGCTTGCGGATTGGATCTCTCGATCTTCAGCAGATGTTCTCTCCAAAACAAGAAAAAGAAGAAAACCATTTAGTTCGCTTTAGAATACTTCTGCATTTCAATGCAATTATTTGTGCGTTTATAAACTAGTTGTAGTCTGTAATGCATTTTAATCTAATTTAACACGATGCCTACTACATACTATATTAATTTATTAACAAAGAACGTAACGAATGTAATACACGCAACTACCAAGGAGTGAAAGTCACAAAACCCAGCGCCAGCATTGCTAACGTACAAATCTCTCCCTCTCCTGACTAAATGCTTGAATCTGTCAAAAAGCTTGACTAAAAATAGCGCAGAATAATGCAATCTTTGCAATCCGTTCAGAGAAAATGTGTGTATCTCTAGATCTCTGGCAGTCAGTCGCTCTATGGAAACAATAAATCTATTTAACATATAAATAAATAAATATTTAAGCAAATTGCGAAAATGTATCAACAGTTAAGAAATTATTTAGCTACGACTGCGCGTGTACCAATTAAAAGTCTACTGAAATCTGTCGAAAGTTGTATTAGATATGGCTTTATGCAAATATATAAGGAGATGTTTGAAAGAAATATAATGTTAAGGAGTTTTAATTCAATTTAAGTGATTATAGTAGATGTAATCTAATGGAATCACCTGCAACCTTCTTTATAATTAAATATATTAGGGAAAGGTCTTAGCTTATCGCAATTTATCATCAATATAGGCTAGTTAGTCCCTCCCGATCCAACTAATTGGGAGAAAACCATACACAGGTCAATTCCAGAACTGGTTGTGCCATCCGGCTCTCTTTTACTTTCATGCCAAGAGCAGCATAATCCCTCCCGCGGCTAAATTTCGCATTAGTTCGCATTTATACGGCTGTCACTGAATATTCATATATATATAAATATGTTCAAGTCGCGAAAAGTGGCGCTCAAGTTAAGAGGAAGATTCGAACAGAGTGCTGACTTGACCCCATTTACCATAATCCGAAATAGAACCCGTGCCCGGTCAAGAGCCACTCGAGGGTGCCGAGAAAGTCTTCTTGGTGGCCAAAGATTTGAACTATCTAGCAGTTCGATTCCATCGTCCAACAGCAGCAGTAGTAACGCAACACAATGGCAAGGATTAGTGGAGCTCTAGTGCTCCTGGCCATTGTCCTTCTGGCCCTCTTCGCGGCCAGCAGCGAGGCGCAGAAGAACCAGAACAAGCAGAAGCAGCAGCAGCAGCAGCGCCCCAAGCCCAGTGCCCAGGGTAACATGGCCAGTCACAAGAATAAGCGACCACGCCCCCAGCAGGGTCAGAAGCAGAAGCCCAACAAGCAACAGGTGCAGAATGTCCAGGAGCCTAAGGTGCTCTCCGTAACCATTCCCGAATTGGGAAAGATTCGCGGTCGCACCTTGAGCACGGATTGGACGGGCCAGAGGATAATGCAGTTCCTCGATATTCCCTACGGCAAGGCCGATCGATTCAAGGTGCGTTAGTGTTACCATTATAAGGGGCTTGTTTGGTTTGTACATAAATTATTTATTAAGCCTAAAAGAGATAATTTTATTCTGAGCAAATACCACAAATCAACCGGATCACCTTCGTACCCCGCTTCTGGCGCTCGTTGACCAACATCCTCGATAGTATAGTGGTTAGTATCCCCGCCTGTCACGCGGGAGACCGGGGTTCAATTCCCCGTCGGGGAGAATGTGAAGACATTTTTTTTCTTTCTGTTTATATTTTCTTTTTGTTTTTAATTTGTGAAAACGCTTTCTTTTTCTTTCTGTTTTTCTATTTTATTTTTCCTTTATAACTTGTTTGATAGAGTATTCCATACATCCAAGTCCTCGATAGTATAGTGGTTAGTATCCCCGCCTGTCACGCGGGAGACGGGGGTTCAATTCCCCGTCGGGGAGGTGTTATATCAAGAATTTTTTTTTTTTTTTTTGGCCTATATTATCTTTTGTAATTTCAAGAGTAAATATATATCCTTTTTGTATATAAAAAATATGAAATAGTGGCGGACGGTGCTCTAATATTTTGCTCTATTTTGTTTAAAAAAACACATGACATTATGGTAAGCTTGTATTTTATATTAACCTCCTCGAGGATATAAGGACAATTATTTTAATTATTATTATTACGAAAAAAAAAAGATATTCACACATCTCCCCGACGGGGAATTGAACCCCGGTCTCCCGCGTGACAGGCGGGGATACTAACCACTATACTATCGAGGACGGTGAACGGATTGCGTCAAATGCGGGGTAGGTGCTTGCATTTATTTAATTGTTTCAGAATAAATAAATGTGTCTTTTTCTAGTCAAATACTTTTAAGTTTTTCTTTTACTTTATATGAAAATGTGTATTTTTCGAATACCTAAACACAAATTCTATTATTTTCCCTTAGCCCGCTGAACCGGCACCAACTTGGAGGGGCTCTTTGCCAGCCCATCGTCCTCATGCCGGATGCCCATCCATTCAGGACCTGCTCATGTTCTCCAAGCTGGAGGAGGAAGGTTATGATGTGGAGGACTGTCTGCGTTTAACTATTAACACCAAGGGGGTATGTTAATACCTCTTGTATTTATTTCTTTTATTCTGCAGGCTTACTTAAGTTAAAACCATTTTAGATGGAGGGCAAATCTATGCCAGTTATGGTTTACATCCATGGCGACTTCTTCTATGATGGCGACTCGGTGGAGGCAGCTCCTGGATATCTACTCGAACACGATGTGGTTTTGGTCTCTGTCCGCTACCGCCTGGGACCCTTCGGTTTCCTGTCCACGCTGACCGACGATATGCCCGGCAACGCAGCCGTCACGGACATCATTCTGGCTCTCAAGTGGGTGCAGAAGCACATCGCCTCCTTTGGTGGCGATCCGAAGAGAGTCACGCTCTTCGGTCAAGTTGGTGGAGCGGCGCTGGTCAATGTGCTCACCCTGAGTCCTGCTGTTCCGGCTGGACTTTTCCATCGCGTGATCTATCAGTCGGGCACGGCCCTGTCGCCGGCCTTCATCACGGATTCGCCGCTGGGCGCCACCAAGGCTATCGGCAAGATTGCCGGCTGTAAGCAGACCTCGAAGATGGAGCAGCTGGCCAAGTGTCTGGGACGCCTCAATGCCACCATGCTGCTGGCCGCGTTCAGCGTGCACGGTGAGGATCAGCCGTCGCTTTCGGCCGGAGCTTATGGTGGAGTGCAGCTCGTCATTGGCGGACCCTCCGGCATCCTTCCCGAACATCCTGGTCGCCTGCTGGCCGCCGAGAAGTTCCAAGCTTATCCCACAATGGGCGGCAGCGTAAAGAATGGCGGCACTTTCATGCTGAGGGGTAAGTTGGGTTTCATTTATTTATTTCTATTTAATATTATTTTTAATAATTTATTTATGCTCATTTCCAGACATCTTTTCGGATGTCTTCAATGAGACTGTTTTGGACGACAAAATGACCGGACGGCAGTACATCGATACCATTATCGAGCAGGCCAATGGAGCTGATCCCACTGGCTCCTGGAGGGAGTTCTCCGACGAGGAGATTTTCTCCGAAGCCGATGTCAAAAACGGATCCTTTAAGCGCCTGACTTCGGGTTTGATCGATGTGAGTAACCCTTACCCAAGATATATACAAGAAAATATAATCAAATTCATCACTCTTCCTTCCAGCTCTGCAGCACCATTTCCCTGAAGAATCCCGTGCTGCTGGTGCTTCAGGCCAACGCCAAGAAGTTGCCCAACAGCACCTACCTGTACACCTTTGACTACGAGGGCGAGCAGAATCGCTATGCGACCAGTGCCGAGGAGGCCAGCTTCGTGCCCTTCGACATGGGCGTCTCACTGACGGACGACAACCTGTACCTGTTCCCCTGGCCGCGCTTCCTGGCACTCAACTCCAACCGCGACATGAAGATAGCCAGACGTATGGTGGCCTTGTGGACATCATTTGCGGCAACTGGTGTTCCCCGGGCACCAGGCGTTCCAGAATGGCCAACAATGAACGACGAGACGGGTCCTTACATGCGCATCGATCGCACTGTTACCTTCAGCGATAACTATCTGGACGAGTACCGCATTGCCGTGGAAGAGGCAAAGCGTGGTTACAGCCTGGTGAACGAGGACTTTTACGAGCTGGAGTCTGCCTTGCAAGCGGTTGCCAAGCTGGACAAGGATCAGGTGGGCGCTTCCGACGAGGAGGAGGACCAGGGTGACAGCGAGGAGGAGGGCGAGCGGGCCGCCAATGAGGGCCGTGGACAAAACCTTGTGTTTATTGCCAGGAAGTCAACTCGCATCCAGAAGCAATAGAAATCAAAAGCTTAAACTATGATCCTCTATCTCTAATTTATTTTATCTACAAACTTTTCTTAAATAAATGTGAAATTTAGTGAGCGGTTGTTTTACTTGGAGGGATTTCTTGGTTACAGAGCGGAGCATAACCCAATGTGATCATACAAAAATCGTGTTTATGAAACCTATAGATTTTTTTGTTAACTAAATTTTACCCAATTTTTGAAGAAAATATATAATTTTCAATAGTATTTTCAACAATTCCCCAAATGATGTGTGTATTTAAAATATCGAATATGAATTGCAGCAGGCAGCAGCGCGACGATGCGCTGAACTGTGAAGTGTTGCCTACAACAACAACCACATTTTTACAACAATTTTTACAACAACAATAAATATTTTTACAACATTTTACAACAACAATTTCATGAAATGTTCGAACAAATTCCCCGCTCTCCCATTTTGGGTAACAGGCGCGCAGCAGCAGCAGATCGACGACGCGTTGATCTGTGAGCTGACGTCATTGATAGGTTTGCATGTTAGCGATGACGTCATCGATATTATTACTTATGTTAATCGACCTTCTGCTGCCTTCTGTGCGCCTGGTGCATGAAAACATATATTACATAAGTTTGTACTGCCAGAATTAATATTGGGAATGTTGTTGTTGCCTACAACAACAACCACATTTTTACAACAATTTTTACAACAACAAT
>JAEIIU010056403.1:3242-20079 GCA_018874675.1 Drosophila baimaii
CCCACAACAGAAGCAGTGTGACCAGCGGTGCGACCGCTTAAAAATACCATACAAATAAATGAATTTGAAGCGGAACGGTGGCAAGTGGAACACGCGTAGAAATAAGTTAAAATATAAAAAAAAAAAAAACAACGTAGTACAATGTTTGTTTATATTACTTCACACCCTCGCTTTATCGCTACAGTAACAAGTCCTCGAAAATTATATTTAACAAGTTTTAGAAAAATGTTTAGTTCTTGCAGTATTTTTACGCGCTAACACAATCCGTTAAAGTGGTCACACTGTTGCGTTTTCTTGCAGACATCGTGAAAAAATCGGCGCGCCATTTCTGTCCACTTTTGCGTCCGCCTCGCTTTTGTTTATGCAGACTCGGCGATTTTCAAGTGTTTGTTTGTTTTAGACAGAGCCCGGCCGACCGCCAGCTGCCCCAACTCCAGGAACTGCGCCATTGCCGATCGTTGGCCAACGTTGTGAAATCAAGGAATTGCTCATCGCGTAGGCGCGCGCGTCTGAAGGACAAAGGCAGGGGGCTTCCCAAGTACATGCGTGTTATCTGAGCGACGACGAGACGAGTGTGTGAGCAACAGCATGTTTGGCGGCTCGAAACCCACCTTTGGGGCCACGCCCGGGGCCACCAGCTTTGGCGGCTTCAGCGGCACCACGGCGGCCACTCCGTTCGGCCAGTCTGCGTTTGGCAAGCCGGCTGCTCCGGCCTTTGGCAACACCTCCACCTTTGCCGCCCAGCCGACGCAGCCATCGCTTTTCGGTGCAGCGGCCACGCCTGCGCAGCCAGCGGGAGGATTGTTTGGAGCCAGCACATCCAGTGCCTTTGGGAGCACCACCGCGGCCCAGCCATCGTCATTTGGAGGTTAGAAACGAACGCCCTGCATTGAATTTGTTTGTGCAAATGGTAATCTTCGTCTTTTTCAGCCTTCTCGCAACCCCAGCAGACCTCGAACATATTCGGATCCACCCAGGCAGCGTCCAACACCTCACTCTTCGGCCAGTCGACGCTGCCGGCCTTTGGAGCCGCTAAGCCGGCAATGACGGCCTTTGGCCAAACGGCTGCCGCCCAGCCCACCACCTCGCTGTTTGGCCAGCAGGCTGCGCCCACCAGCACTCCGGGCTTCGGCTCCTTCGGACAGGCGGCGCCCACCAACACCAGTGTTTTCGGCAGCGGCACCGCCTCCGCGTTTGCACAGCCCCAGGCCACTGCTGTGGCCACTGGCGTTAATCCCGGCACTGCCGTGGCCAAGTATCAACCCACCATCGGCACCGACACCCTCATGAAGAGCGGCCAGCCAAATAGCGTGAACACCAAGCAGCACTGCATCACGGCCATGAAGGAGTACGAGCTGAAGTCTCTGGAGGAGCTGCGCATGGAGGATTATCTGTGCTCGCGCAAGGGTCCGCAGGCAGGCAGTGCGCCAGGCGCATTCGGATTCTCCAGCCAGGTGGCCCAGCCGCAGCCACAGCCGGCGGCCACCGGATTGTTTGGGAGCACGCAGCAGCAGAGCACGAGCCTCTTTGGTCAGACGGTGACGGAGAACAAGAGCCTGTTCGGTACCTCGGCCTTTGGACAGCAACCGGCGACCAGCAGCGCCTTTGGGGCACCGGCCCAGCAGAACAACTTCCTGCAGAAACCTTTTGGAGCAGCCACTACCACACCCTTCGCTGCTGCACCCACTGACGCATCGAATCCGTTTGGAGCCAAGCCCGCCTTTGGACAGGGAGCCAGCTTGTTTGGGCAGACACCGGCTACCAGCGCAGCACCAGCCTTCGGTCAGACGAACACCGGATTCGGGGGCTTTGGAACCACTGCGGGCGCCACCCAGCAGACATCGCTCTTTGGGGCCACACCCGCTGCCGATCCCAACAAGTCGGCCTTTGGACTGGGCACTGCGGCGCCGGCAGCGGCACCAGGATTTGGTTTTGGGAGTCCCGCCACAAGCACCGCGGGAGGAGGACTTTTCGGGGCCAAGCCGGCCACAAGCTTCGCTGCCCCCGCCTTCGGAGCCACCTCAACTGCCAATACGGGCTTTGGAGGCTTCGGCATGAACACCAGCACTGCAGCCACGGGCGGAGGACTCTTCAACTCTGGATTAAACAAGCCAGCCACCTCGGGCTTTGGAGGATTTGGAGCCACCAGTGCAGCACCGCTGAACTTCAATGCCGGCAACACGGGCGGATCGCTTTTCGGGCAGGCGGCCAAACCGGGAGGTAGCCTCTTTGGCGGAGGAACTGCCACCTTGGGCGGCACAGGAGCTGCTCCAGTTGGTGGTCTCTTTGGAGGCGGTACCGGCGCTTTCGGCAACACCAGCGGTTCCTTGGGCGGCGGCTTTGGCGGCCTGGGAACAAGCAACACGCTGACCGGCGGACTGATGGGTGCCCAGCCCACGGTGGGCCTAATGACGCCCTCGCACCAGCCCATACACCAGCAGATCCTTGCCAAGGTCACTTCACCCTATGGAGACTCGCCCATTTTCAAGGATTTAAAGCACGGCAACGAGGCGGACGCCACCAGAGCCACCAATCCGGCTGCCCAGCAGGCGGTGCTGGACCTAAACAGCAACCAGTACAAGATTGCCACCAAGGACGTGCCTAATCCGGTGAAGGTTAAGGCTCTGGGAAGCGCCTTGAATCGCAAATCCCTGTTCGACGGTCTCGAGGAGCTGGATACCAGTGTGGAGTGTTTCAATCTCAAGCCCACCGCCAAGCGTCTGGTTATCAAGCCCAAGGCTAGTCCCGCCGAGAACGGAAATGTCAGCAGCTTAAATGGCAGTGGTGCCAGCACACCGCAGTCTCGTCCGAGGGTGGCAACGCCCAACAAGGAGCGCGAATCCTTCAGCGGTGCCATTCCCAGTGAACCACCGCCGCTGGCAGGAAACTCGCCCGGAGGCGGGGCCGCTGCTCGAGAAAGCCAGGATGGCAGTCGCCGTGAGTCCTGGCTGCATCCGAATAACCTGGAGAAGGTGCGCCAGCACAATATCCAGACCGGCATGGATCAGGCCTCTCCCCACAATAGCACCCTTAACGAGCTGGTGCCCCGCAAGCCGCTGGAGACATACCGACCGTCCTCGACGGTGCGGCTATCGGTGTCCACCATTCCGGAGAACCCGTTCGAAGATCAGGCCAGCGCCATTGCCCGACGGGACACGTTCACTTCGGATCAGGCCAACGAGAGCGGGCTCTTGAGCAGATCCCACGAGGCGGATGAGCTCTCGGCGAACCGTTCACGTCTGGCCATCGAGGCGGCAGCTGGCGAAGCCGGCGACTATGATGCCCATCCCACGGGCATTGTTCTACGCCGGGTGGGCTACTACACCATCCCAACGCTGGACGATCTGCGCTCCTATCTGGCCGAGGATGGTTCCTGTGTGGTTCCCAACTTCACAGTGGGTCGCGAGGGCTACGGCAATGTTTTCTTCGGCAAGGAGATGGATGTGGCTGGCCTGAACATAGATGAGATCGGTAAGAGACACTCCCTAGCATACATATTCCTGTACTGATCCTTGTTTTCCCTGCAGTCCACTTCCGCAACAGGGAGATTATCATTTATCCCGATGACGACAATAAGCCGCCCATTGGCCAGGGCCTCAACCGGGATGCACAGGTTACGCTCGACCAGGTCTGGCCTCTGGACAAGACGAAGCATGAGGCGATCAAGGAGCCGCAACGCTTGCTCGAGATGGACTGGGAGGGCAAGCTGCGCCGGGTTTGCGACAAGAACGACACGCGCTTCATCGAGTACCGCCCGGAGACGGGCAGCTGGGTGTTCCGCGTGAAACACTTCTCGAAATACGGGCTGGACGACAGCGATGAGGAGGACCCAGTGCCCACCGATCCAAAGAAGGCTAAAATGGGTCTCCTAGAGGCCCAACAGCGAGCTGCTGCCGCTGCAGCTGCGGATAAAATGACATTGAACTCACTGCGACAGGCCCAGAAGATATCAGAGGACGCGGCACGCAGCCTGGATGCCAAGGCATTGGTTGCAGGCGTGGCCAGTGGGTTCAGGCCAATGGATGACTCGGCCGAGTTCCTGCTCATGGATAAAACGCGTAAGTAGATACGAAAGGAAGATATTTCTTTGAGGTTTTTATTATTTCTCTTTCTGTTTCCAACGCGCAGAGTTTTTCCAAGCCGGCATTGGATCCAATTTCTCCATGTTTGATGCACCGCGTCACCAGCCCACGACCATTACCAGCCCCACAGCCGCTCTGGCACAAGATATGGTGGGCAACGAGCCGCACAAGATGCAGCTGATGAAATCCTCTCTGTTTGTGGAGGACAATGCCAGCGATGACGAGGCAATGGGTGAGTGTTAATCATTAGGATAAGCTTTAATCTCCATTAAATTAACCCTCTAAAACCCTGTAATCTTAGAGCCAACTAGGGGCCTACTGCGCCATCACAACTTTTTCAGTGTGGATCCCAATCCATGGAAAGATGGCGCCTCCGAGAGCTCTAGCCAATACGATTTCGGGCATCCGTCTGCGCTGCCCGTCTCATCCTCGGTCTCTGTGGCCAGCCTAATGTGCGATGCACAGTCCGATGAGGTACTTGGAAACCCTTAGCTTAAAGGAAACTTATTCACCCCGCTTAATTTGCAGACTTCATCAATGGCCACGGGCAGCGAAAAGGAGAAGCAAACGGAGTCGGTCGTCCTGAAGCCCTTCAAGTTTGTGTGCAAGCCCAAGGTGGCTTCGGTCAAGGTGTTTGCCACCACGGTTCCCTTGCCGCGCTCCATTGCCCACGATCTGCGTAATAACTGGATCGCTGATCTGGGCTTGTACAGGGGACGCAGCTTCAAGCTGAGCTTTGGCCCTAAGAACTCCCTGGTGCTGCCGAACACCTTCAACAACCTGCGAAATCTCAAAGAATGTGTGTAAACCCGAAAATTGCTACATAAATAATAGAAGATAATACGAATTGTTTATTATTTCAGTTTCTGGAGCATCTTTGCCCGCTTCGCTTGTTTTTGCGCCCCGTTTGGCCAACGACATGTCACCCAATGTCATGCAAATGGTGCAGTTCAACATGGTCAAGAACAACGGGAGGATTCGAGAGGGCATTGTGGCCCACCTGGAGGTGCAGCTGCGCGACAGCCTCTCGGTGGAAGTGGAGGACAGCGAGTGCCCGTGGCTGCATCCAAACAGCGGCACAGAGCTGGTGTCCAAGCACTTTTCCGAGTCGCTGAAGCAGCGCGACGCTGGCGAGATGGAAGAGTATTATGTGTCCGTCTGGTCGCTCCTGTTCGCGCTGTGGGGTGAGCATGACGATCTGGTGGATTTGGACGTCAACTCACACTACATGGTCATGTGCCGACGCAGCCTGCTGTCCGAGTGGCTCGAGAACACGCTGATGGGCAAGGATCTGCTCTCGAAGAAGGTGAGCAACCACAGCTACCTGGAGCACATGCTGGAGCTGCTCAGTTGCCACCGTGTGAGCGAGGCCTGCGAGCTGGCCTTCAACTACGATGACGCGAACTTGGCCCTGGTGCTGGCCCAGCTTAGTTCCGGCGCTGACTTCCGGCTGCTGATGGAGGAGCAACTGTACGCCTGGCAGCAGAGCAAGTCGGACAAGTACATCGACCTGGAGCGCATCAAGATGTTTATGCTGGCCGCCGGAGTGCCCATGATGCAGAGCTCTCAGGGAGCCATCAATCTGCTGGAATACAAAAACTGGCTAACGGTGTTGGCCCTGCAGCTGTGGTACTTCACAGCCCCAACCTCCACCATAACCGACGTTCTAAATGCCTACAACAAGGCCTTCCAGGCCGAGGAGTGCTATGCGGAACCCCCGACGCCAAGCTACAAGGAGGCACCAGCGGTTAGTGCGAAACCTGTCTACGATCTGCGCTACCACCTGCTCCAGCTGTACTCCAAGCGAACGCACTCCCTGGAAGAAACCCTCAATCCGATTACCCACACCGCCGATCCCATGGACTTTAGGCTAAGGTAAGCTATCTATATCTATAAGCAAGCTAGTAATTCCGCTGAACTAATCCCCTTGTCTTCACCCTTAGTTGGCTTGTGCTTCAGAATTTGCGAGCCCTGGGCTACCGCCACTGCTCGAATCAGACAGAGGCGCGCCTCTCGGTTGACTTTGCCAGCCAGCTGGAGAACGAGGGCCTTTGGCAGTGGGGCATTTTCGTGTTACTGCACCTCAAGCGCCGGCCCGAGCGTGAACGGGCTGTGCAGCAGATGCTGCAGCGCAATGTAAGCGTGTCGGCCAAAATAGCCCTAAATGCGGAGGAGTGCTTCGTTGTGGAGGAGTTGAACGTGCCGATGTCTTGGGTGGACTACGCCAAGGCGGTGAAAGCCGGAGCCTTGGGGAAGCGACACCTGCAAGCCAAGTACCTGCTGAAGGCCAGACACTGGGCGCAGGCCCACGAGATTATCTTCCAGCACATAGCCCCCGATGCGATTATAAATGGTGAGTAATATTGTTGTTGGCTTTGTTTGCCTTTCGTGGGAGTAACATTTTTGATTGTCTGCCTAACAGGACGAATGGACTACCTGCACAGCCTGCTCATCCAGTTCGAGAACACCGAGGGCAGCAGCATCCGTGTGCCCAACTGGGCCAACCAGGGGCAGATCTTCCTGGACTTTATCGATATCAGTGGCAAGTTCAAGCAGATCCGACACATGACCAACATTGCAGACATCAACGCGCGCTGGGAGAACATGAAGCCACAGCTTAGTGAGCTCTGCTCCAGAATCAGCCTGCTGCCGTGTCCCACGTCCAAGCACCGACTCTGCCAGAGCGAGATCTCGCAAAGCATCAGCTATCTGGTTCACGGCATGTGCATCGTTTGTCCCAACACGGAATTGTCCTCTGTGCTAAAGATGGCACTGGAGCGGTTACCTCTGCCGCAGGAGTTCTCCTCCAGGGAGCTGCGCATTCTGCTGGAGGAACTGCTGGATAAAATAGAGAGCGAGACGCCCTTCAGCGTGCGGCAGCAGCAGCAGCAGCAGCCTGCCCTGATGGAGACATGAGGAACAAACACAAAACAAAAACAAAAGGCTTGATTAAAGAATACATGTCTAGAGTTTAGGTTCGAATTAACTTAGGTATAAAATCCATTGATTAGCATCTCCCTCGCACACGACAGAAAGCCAGATGTAGGATAGGTCTGAGTATTGCATCATGCAACCATGATTGCTCTATAGTTAGGAAAAGTTTCGTCAGAAAAGACAATGCCAGAAGAATTATTATTTTTGTTGATTTGTTTACCACTTACCACTTACCACTTGATTGCTCGATCGATTCTCTATGTAAACCTAGTTTTCTTGATTATATTCATAAATAAATAAAGAACGATCTGTTTTTAACAACTATAACCGACCGATTCTTTGAAATCCGATAGAGCTTAACCCTGCCTATCGAAAGCTCTGGGAGAGCCCCAACCTGCTCTGGTTAGCCGTAAAGCTAGATCAGTCCGCAATTGGTCGTTGATAAGGCCACAACGTAAAGGCGCTGAGAAAAACTAACCTGTTTCTTACAGTGACAAACTATTCCCTGTAGACATGGCTACTGCTGCTCCCACCGAGACCCTCGCTGCTCCCGCTCCATGGTGTGGGCGTGGCGACAAGCCCCGCACCTTCGAGAAGCACTCGCCCGTCGTCTGCTATGATAAACCGGCGGCATCGGTGGTTTCGAAGGAGGAATACGATGTGAGTTCGAAGGCTCTCTATTAACTGGTTCTATTCGACCATAAATCTTGAGGGCGATAAGTAATCTCTGGAGCATTACAAGTAATCACTATATGACTAGCCAAATTTAAGTTCTATTTTGGGGAACTAGTTAAACTTATTCTCCAGAGATTGCTTTCCACACCAATAAAGCTTGTGATTATCGGAATGATTGACAATTTCAGGGCAAGCGCTTCAAGGCTCTGACCGGCGATCTGGTGGAGACGCTGGTGGTGCCCAAGCGGGAGGCGCGCACCTGGACAATGCAGGCGGGCGACCTGTGCCGCATCACCATCCACGAGGGATCGCAAGTGGGCGACCTGAACTTCTGGAACCTGGATAACACCGCCGAGCGCTTTTACTCCGGCAAGACGCGACAGCTGCACTCGTCGCACTTGCGTGTCTACGATCGCCTGTGGAGCTGCTTGCCGTATTTGCGTCCCATGGCCACCTTCGTGTTCGACTCCCTGGCCGGCTATGGAATCGATGAGGACGGAGGTGCACTGCACGATGTGATCGGTACACGCTGCGACGACTACACCTACAAGCTGATCACGGGCAAGGATCGAGTGGGCAGTTGCCACAGCTCCCTGGTTAAGGCGGTGGTGGAGGAGCGAGGCTTGACGGAGCAGGATGTGCACGATGTGTGGAACATCTTCATGTGTACGGGCTTCACCCGGGACACGCAACAATACTTCTGCAAGCCAAGTCCCGCCCGCAAGGGAGACTTCATTGAGTTTGTGGCCGACATGAATCTGCTGGTGGCCTTGAGCGCCTGTCCGCAGGGCGATGTTTCCATCCCGGTGGGCGCCGAGGTGCCAGACGACAAGTGTCACCCCCTCAAGGTCGAGGTGTTCCGCCAAAAGTAAAACGAATCATTTGTATTCCGAGTGGAAAAAACCCCGGTTACACTAACACAGTGCCATAAAAGTTAAAAACATTAGAGATGAGCGAAAGCTGCGGTGATCACCTGTCGCAATAGAAAAACAGTGACTTGATCACGGTTTATGTGCCATAACGCTTGTGTAAAAATATATTATTCTCCTTTAATATTTGCAAAAATCCTTGGTTTTCTTTATCTAACATGGTTTCATATTTTTTCAGTGAGTTTACAATAGATTTAATCGCTTAGATTTTAAGAAACCAAGAATGTTAAAAAATTAAATTAAAACATTATTTACGTACAAGATAAATTAAAAGAAAATCGAGCAAGGTAACTTCTTTCAACCATTTGCTGTGACTATTGGTATATACGTAATGTACAAAATCAGAAAGTTATTTCAAATTTAATATTATTTTCCAATTTAAATTCCAAGTGTTAATATGACAGCTTATAATATAGCCGTACGATTTTTATAGATTGAATATTATTTAATTGTTTAATAATTGCCCGACCGTTTCTATGGCAGCTGATATAGTTTTCCGATCTGGCCCAGTCCGACATACTACACGTAATGGAAAGAAATCTATTTGGAAAGTTTAATTAAGATAGATTTGAAACTGAGACGCTTTTGAGTCTGCGTAGAAACGGACAGATGGACAGACTAAATGTTTATTAAAATGTATAAAAACTGTGTTTAAATCATTAATTAAAGTTAAGTTAAATAGTAGTAGTAGGATTAATGGTTAGTTTGTAGAAATAGTAGTTTTATTGGTTGTTAAATAGACTAAGTGATTTGATTTCACCCCAAAAGGGTTTGCTGGAATTCGGAACGCGCCCACATTTCGCTTTTCAGAGTGACCATCTTTCTCCGCTTTACTCTTTCATTCTTTGTTTTCATTTTACTTCGCACTTATTTGCCGACATTCGTTGGCTAAACAAAACGATTTCCTTTTGGAAGTAAACCACCAAAATGAGCGAGATTAGGGGCGAGGACAATCTGGAGAGGCTGCGCAACTACATCCTGCGCCCGGAGCTCTCCATCCACGATCCCCTGCCGGATGTGCTGCCCCGTAACTTCGATCCGATGCGCCTGTTGCATGTGCCCCGCGGCCCTGGAACCACCAAGTTGGTTCCCCGCCGCGACCAGAGCGGAAAGATACTGGAATTCCTGGAGGTGGATCTGGAGGATGTGGGCGCCAATGCAAACAACTCGATGTCCATGCAGCGGGAGCCGGGTCTGCTGGACGAGGCGACGCGCGGCTCGCACTCCAACTTTCCCTTCTGGCCAGGCGGCTTCGACGAGCAGCGCCAACAGATCGCGGCCCTGGATGTGGGTAACTTTAAGTTCGGCGACAAGCTGCTGACGGTGCCTCCGGGCTTTGCGTCGGGTCACAGCTTCTCCCAGTCACAGCCTGAGGCTCCGGCGCCTGTACTACCCGACGCCAGCAACGTGGATCTGTTGGAGAATCTGGAGCAGGATCTGGACGTGCAGGAGTGGATGCAGCTGACGCGTACTCCGGATCCGGGCTCCTCTGGACTCACTGAAAGTGCCCGTGAGGGGAAGCTGCCCTTTCCCTCCGAGGAGTTCCAGGATGTCGACGATCAGATCATGAAGGCAGACCTCAAGCCAGTGCTGAATATTTCCGCTGCCACGAAGACCTTCAAGAGCGACTGGGCCGAGATGGTGGACATCAGTCAGCCGATCAACGATTTTAAAGAGCAGATACCCTGCCCGGCCATGGAGTTTCCCTTCGAGCTGGACGTCTTCCAGAAGCAGGCCATTCTCAAGCTCGAGCAGCGCCAGTATGTGTTCGTGGCGGCCCATACCTCGGCCGGCAAGACAGTGGTGGCCGAGTACGCCATCGCCTTGTCCAAGCGGGATCTCACCCGCACCATATACACGTCCCCGATCAAGGCGCTGTCCAATCAGAAGTATCGCGACTTCCGCAAGACCTTCAAAGACGTCGGACTGATCACGGGCGATCTGCAGATCGAGCCGACCGCCTCCTGCCTGATTATGACCACCGAGATCCTGCGCTCCATGCTGTACTGCGGCAGTGAAGTCACCAGGGACCTGGAATATGTCATTTTCGACGAGGTGCACTACATCAACAACCCGGAAAGGGGCCACGTGTGGGAGGAGGTCATCATCCTGCTGCCGGACCACGTGAACATCATAATGCTCAGTGCCACAGTGCCGAATACCATGGAGCTGGCCGATTGGGTGGGCAGCACCAAGAAGCGCAAGGTGTATGTCATCAGTACTCTGAAGAGGCCCGTGCCGCTGACGCACTTCCTCTACACGGGTGCGGGTGGCAAGAGCCGGGACGACATATTCCTGCTGGTGGACGCCCAGGGCAGGTATCTGCAGGGTAACTACGAGAAGGCCGTGGAGCGTAAGAAGGAGATGCAGGGCAAGGCGAAGGGCGGCGCCGGAGGTCCCAAAAACTATGTGAATGCCAAGCAGGAGCAGTACACCTGGATCGGATTGATAGACTTCCTGCGGCGCAACAACAAGATGCCCGTGGTGGCCTTTACCCTCTCGCGAAATAGATGCGACGCCAATGTGGCGGCTCTGCAGTCGGTAGATCTCAACACGGAGAAGGAGAAGGGCTCAGTGCAGAAGTTCTTCCTCCAATGCCTTGCCAAGCTGAAGCCGCCGGATCGCACCATTCCGCAGGTGCTTGTGCTCAAGGACGCCTTGGAGCGTGGCATCGGAGTGCATCACAGCGGCATCCTGCCCATACTCAAGGAGATCGTGGAAATGCTCTTCCAGAACGGACTGGTGAAGCTGCTCTTTGCCACCGAAACATTTGCCATGGGCGTCAACATGCCGGCTCGCACGGTTGTCTTCGATTCGCACAAAAAGTTCGATGGCCTCGAGGTGCGTAACCTGAAGCCCGGGGAGTACATCCAGATGGCCGGCAGGGCCGGAAGGCGTGGACACGATGAGACGGGCACGGTTATCCTGTTGTGCAAGGCCAATGTGCCGCCATCGATGGAGTTGCGACCCATGATCCTTGGCCTGCCCGAGAAGCTGCAGTCACAATTCATTCTGCGCTATGCTGTGATCCTCACCTGCTTGCGCATTGAAAGCATCAAGGTGGAGGACATCATGCAGTACAGCTTCAAGGAATTCAACCAGAAACTGCAGCTGCCCACGCAGCAGAAGCAGCTTCGCCTGGCAGAGGACAAGTTCGCCATGCTGCCGACCCTGGGAGAGCACCTGCAGCCGCTAATCCAATTCTATGACAAGGCCGTGGAGTACTGGAAGGAGAAGCATCGCATCATGGTGGGTCTAAGCTTGTACATTTTACTAGGACAAGATTATAGTTCAACCCTCCCTAAAGCATTCTTGGCTTTTAGGATATTTTTCAAATTACCAATTTTAACATCTTAATTCCTTTTCAGAAATTCATTGTTACCCAGGCCAAGATCCAGAAGGAGCTAAAGGTGGGCCGCGTCATAGTCGTCACACAGGGCAAGCACTACAACAAGCTGGCCATCCTACTCAACACCAAATCCGTGCCTGGCAAGGATACGGTCTACAAAGTCCTAGTTCTGGACCACCAGTTCAAGGCAACGGATACCGAAGGCCTGCAGCGGGGCGAGCTCTACTACAAAATAATCTCCCTGACGTCCAAGCACAGGACGTTCCAGCCGGAGGGCATTGGGGGACACACAGTGCTGGACATCAAGGCAATGGACATCATTAGCATCACCAAGAACACATTCAAAGTCGATGCCGATGTGATTATCCGGAATTGGGAGCAGCGGCAACTGGAGCGCTTTAAGGATACACCGCCAGGCGGAACCGTGGTCAAGACTGTGACCGAACTGCACCAGCTAAACGAGACCTACATAGCCAATCCGGATGCCGTCAAGTTCGTGAACCTGTCCAAGGAGGTCAATGTGAACGCGGACACAGAGGTGGCCCAGATTAACTATGTGGATCACATGTTCCGACAGGTGGGCGAGTTGCTGCCGCACACCAACATAGCCGGATTCGAGCAGGAGTTCGCCAAGGTATACGAGCGGCGCATGCTGGAGATTCACATCGAGGAGCTGCGCTTCAAGAACTCCGCCAAGAACCTCACTCTCTATCCGGACTACTTGAACAAGATGCAGGTGCTGCGGGCCCTCAAGTACATCGATGAGTTGGAGGAGGTCACGCTCAAGGGCAAGGTGGCCTGCGAGATGGGCCAGAACGAGCTACTGATCACCGAGCTCATTCTGTGCAACATGTTCAATGATCTGGAGCCTGCCGAGATTGCCGCCCTGCTCTCGGGTCTCGTCTTCCAGGCGAAGATTCAGGGCGAGCCGGTTATTCCGGAGGTGCTGAAGGAGTGTGTGGCGGCCTTTGAACAGATCAACGACACCATTCTGGCCGAGGAGCAGCGCGCCCATGCCGTGGTCCAGGCCGAGAATCGCCTTAACTTCGGCCTGATCGAGGTTGTCTACGAGTGGGCGAGAAATAAGGTGGGAATATCTGCGATTCTTTGAGGGAATCAACCTAATACTTGACCTATTCCACAGCCCTTTGCTGAGATCATGAAGCTGACCGAGGTGCAGGAGGGCATCATTGTGCGCTGCATCCAGCAGCTGGACGAGACCCTGCGCGATGTGAAAACGGCTGCCATACGGATCGGTAATCCTGGACTGCAGTCCAAAATGGAGGAGGCGTCGGCGGCCATCAAGCGCGATATTGTTTTCACCGCCTCCCTGTACACGGAGCTGTAACTGGGCGGAAGGCAACCCGCCGAGCAGAGAGAATAAACCAGGACGATATGTGATTTCTTAATCTATACATTATGAACGTGTGTCAATTACAATTCCAAAGGAAGGAAGGAGACTTATAAAAAAAATGTAAAAATATTCATGATCAACGCGACGCGGGGAGGCGGAGGTGGTGTGGCGATGGTTGAGACGGCGTCGCGTTGGGAAGCAACTTCATCGCGACTCGGGCTTGAATTTGGGCGGCACCATCATGCCGGTCATGTGCTTTTGTTTCTTGGTCTTCTTGGACTTGCCGGCACCGGACTGGAAGTCATGCCAGCTATTCACGCGGCTCTGGCGCGACTCCTCAAAGTTTTGCTGCCACTCGCGGTCCGCCTTGACGCGCTCCTCCTCCTCGATCTCGGTCTCGCGCTTACGCTTGCGCTCCTCCTGGTCGCGCTGATCGAGCTTCTGGCGTCGCCGCTCCATGTCGGCGAATAGTTTCATGACCATCACGTAGATGGCATGCTTGTACTTGGTGGGATCGTCTTCAGGAATGGGCTCGGTGGGACGGCCCTCCTTTTTGAGCTTTTTACGTTTCTCGGCGATCTGTAAATAATATAGAAATAAGTATTTTAGATAAGATCAATCAAGCATTTATACATGAAACCCACGTCATTGGAGGTTAACAGATTTGAAGACAAATCAAGGGAATAAAGGAAAGGGTACTATTCCTCCCGATAATCTATGAAAAAGTAGTTTCTTTCGACTAAAGGCTCTTTAATTTTATAACTAATCCCTTGTCTACCACTCACCATGTGATCAGTTCGCCCCTTGGCCTCCTCATACACTTCCAGACACTTTTTACGTGTGAGTTCGTTTTCCAGGATCTTCCAGGAGCGCGCCACAATGTCGAATGCCAGCTGTGCGCGCTCCTGGTTGTCGGGATTCTTATCAGGGTGAACCAAAATGGACAAGGTGCGATATTTCTTTTTTATGTCCGCCACCTCGACCTCGGGCTCGATTTGGAGCACCTCAAACGGATTGAGATTGAAGTACGTTGAACCTGGACGAAGTAAACGATCAATTTGTTGAGAAGGAGTTAAAACTGAATCACGTTTTTCAATTTCTTTCACCTGCAATATAGGCACAAAATCGTTTACTCAAAGGTGTACAATAAGTTAAAAAAAGGTTTAGTTTAGTTTGAGCGGCCCCAGTGGGAGGCCACCCAGCGCCAGGCTCAGACTGTAGGCTGCAGCGGGCGCGCGTCACACTTACTTCGGTGTAAAAGTCCTCGAACGTCTCCCGGGACGTGCCCGGCTGGTCTCTGGCCGATGGGGACGACATTTATGGGGCGATTTGCAGCGCTTTTGCGTTTTCCCACAAACAATTCTGTTTTATTTTAATAAAATGCAAGCAGTATGACCTTAGAACTATCCATCAATTGTGCTTGCTGTCACCAAAAAAATATACTATTTTATACCATTTTAGCTTGATGGATATACCAAAAATATACTGAAACAAACAAGCAATTCTATCGGTGTGAACGTGTGCTGCCTATCGATATTCCCTGTTATCGAACACATGGTTCCCAGTTATATTTCTTAAAAACATTGATTGCGCGCAAAAGCAATAAATGCAGCGTTTGATTTTTGGTTTTGTGCGATTGTTTGAGAAACACAGTTGGCGGTGCGTCGCTTCCAGTCAAGTGGCCAAAATGAGTAGCAATCCGAGCATATGTGGCACCAACACAGACCTCGTGTGGATGGACCTCGAGATGACCGGGTTGGACATAGAAAAGGACAAGATTCTGGAAGTATCCTGCATTATAACCGACCAGGACCTGAACTTAAAGTCCGAGGGCCCCTGCTTCGCCATCAATCATCCGCAGGAAGTGTACGACTCCATGAACGAGTGGTGCATGAAGCACCACAACGAATCCGGCCTGGTGACCCGCTGCAAAAGCTCGGCGGTTAAGCCAGATCAGGCGGCTGATCTGATCCTGTCCTACCTGAAGGCCAACATCCCCCAGCGGGCGTGCCCACTCGCCGGCAATTCTGTCTACATGGACCGGCTCTTTATCAGGAGATTTATGCCAACGGTGGATGAATATCTGCACTACCGCATCATAGATGTGTCCACCATTAAGGAGCTGGCCCGGAGGTGGTATCCCGAGGTGGCCAAGAACGCTCCCAAGAAGGTATTTGCCCACCGCAGCCTGGAAGACATCCACGAGAGCATCAAGGAGCTCAAGTACTACAAGCAGCACTTCTTTAAGTAACCAAATTCATCTATAGTTAATCATTAGACTGTCCTTTGAGTGCTTTCAATGATCTTAAGTTGGTAAGAGTATATTCCCCCATTGTTATTTTTAGTGATTACCTTTTTTGTTAATCTCTATTTGTTTTTAATTAAAAAGAAGCTGATAATTGTAAGTAATAATGTAATAAGGAATTAAAAGTACTTGGATACAAGCTAGTTAAGGTAGCATGGTCCGTCAACTTAAGTCACAGGGTCCATGTTTCTATATTAATCCTCCGCAGATGGGCAAGTGATAAATGAACTTGCGACTCCAACAGGTAATAGTTATCCTTATGCTTAGAAAGCCAGCACAACGCACCTCATTCATATATCAATGAAAACAATCCCAACAGGCAGGCTTTAAAATAGTTTATGATTATTCTATTTTATTTTCTGACCCACCTACGATATTTGGCAAAACAAAAGTCCTTCGTTTTGTTTTGGAAATACAAGGGGATCACATATGATATTTGGGCTTATAGTATTGGCAATATTCTTGTAAAAAAAGGGCATATATAAAAAAAAATCATTCACTGAATCGTGCGAATGTGCACGGAGAAGCAGAACTCTATCATAAGAAATAAGAATACGATTGCAATAAAAAACTCAAAGCTAGTAGACGCCGTTGATGTTATTGTGGGCGGCTGAGTAATGGTTCGCCTCCTGCCGCCTCCGCGAGGATCTGTGGTTGGAGTTGGCGCTATCGCTGCCCGTCACCTTCTCGGCTTCGATGCGTCCGGAGAGAAAGCTGGCCACGCGTTCCTGCAGGGATAATAATATATACATAAGCTTATCTTTCAGTTTCAAGCGGTTTATATATTCCCGTTCTTACCAGATAACTGTTGGTCAGGCCCTGCAGATTGCCGTAGAACGCGAGCATGCGCTTGAAGAGAGATTCAGCTTCCTCCTTGGACAGGGTCTTGACCTTGTCTAGCCTGGTTATGGTTACAATGCGGTTGTTGATGTATATGATTTGGTGGGCCACCTCTGTGGTGGTGTGTGCCAGGTGTCTGTAGGGAAAAGGTTTAAATTGTAGCTGCAAATAAGGGAATGCAATGCGGGCTAAACCCACCTTGGTATATTGGCTGCCACATGTGCGCTGAAGTTAACCAAGTGCACCACTCGTCTGGCCGATTCGCGAGTCAGCAGGACTATCAACTGCTCCAGGGTGGCGGGTCTGGCTTGGTTCTCGGGCTCATCTGCACTCAGATAGACCCACAGCTCCTTGGCCCTTTGCACCGCT
>JAEIIU010056416.1:9219-21173 GCA_018874675.1 Drosophila baimaii
GGAGTGTAAAGGGAATGCCAGAGAGTACCCTGCACCCTTTGGGACCCATGGGGATGCCCCAGCCATGCCCTGAATGCGATGCCATCGCAATGTCCGCCTTGGAATTATATTTGGGCCCTGTGCCAGGGCACGTGCATCAAGATTCAATTGAGAGTTCTAAACGCAAAAAATGGGAACTGCTCTACAATGTAGCCCTGCCCCTTCACACTCTCACTCTCGCTGGCAATCTTTTTTTTTTTTTTGAGTGTGCGCGTGCAAGGATTATTTGAGTTTTTGTAGCATACTTTGTTGCGTCTTGGAGGAATGTGTTTGGATTTACTTATGTTTGTTAAATAGGGCTTGTATTTCTTCAACAATAATGATTTAAATAAGTATAAATATTAAGCAATTATGTACATTTTGCAGTGATTATAATATAATAACGCAAAAAAGCTGACACACCAAGGATGCTTAAGGAAAAAATATAATTTTCCGGGCTTCCAGTCCTAAGATCCTTGAGGAATAAATATAATTTTGTATATTTAAAATATCAAATAATTACAATTATAGAAACCAAGCATAGTAAAATCATCCAGAAAAAGTGTAAGTACTAAATAAACTCCAATTTCTTTGTCTAAAATCTTTAAAGAATAAATTATTTAAAACAAAAAAGAAGGAAAATATTTTATTTAAACTACTCGTTTTTTTTGGCATGCCTCATAAAGTGTATTATGGCGCACTGTTTGGGACAAAAGGGACACAGCTTGATCCTGTCTCTGGACTCTGGCTAAGTGTAAAATATGAAAAATATACAAGGGACAAAAACAAAAAAAAAGAAAACATCACAGAGCAAAGAGAGAACTCCCTCTAAACACATTCCGCACGCTTCATTGTGCCGCCTCGCTACCCGGAATCTGTGTGTGCCTGTGTGTTTATGTGTGTGTGGTACAGACGAATGCAAATGGCGAGTGTGAGTAAATAAATAATAGAAATATTTCCCTCTCAGCTATTTTGCATATTGTCCATGGCCAGCTCACTACAGTTAAGAGGGCGGCGAGGAAGCCGTTGAACCGCTTTCGGGATATGTGAAGAGTGAAATGTTGTTTGGCATTGTTTACTCTGCTTTTCGAGTACTTGGACTGTAAGTGAAAATAAATACATAAATATAAGGGAAAATACATAAATACAATATATATATACATACATATATATATATATTTGTATCTAAGGGGAGCCACTGTGTGAAATCCATTAGCCGCCGAGTCTCAAGAGCCATGATAAGGGGCGGAGAAGGCGGCAGCGAACCTAATAGCCTCGACTCGACGTGTTGTCCCTTTCAATTATATGAGAGTCCACCACCCCTGGACCCCTAGAGCCCTCCATCCTCCTCAAGGACTCTGCGGTTGTTTCTTATTCTTCTTTTTTTTTTTGCTGCCTCCTTGCTGGCTACTCGAGAGAATTTTTCAATTTTACACGTTGCCCGAAAAGAAAAAGGCGTTTCCACAACAGCAACTGAGAGAATCGAAGCCAGCTCATTGTTATTGTTCGTGGGAGTTGGCAAAGAATTGGGGACTGTGCACTTAAAGAAATTTCTAAGACTTACCTTCCATAGAAATCTATACTCCAAACATAGATTCGTATGCAAGTCCTTTAATATTTTTGTACACTTCAAAACACTGTGTCTTCAAGCTTTATGAAATTATTTTGGTTTTATTTCTTTTTAGAATCCTTCTAGCAGTGCACAAGGTGGGATTCCCGTGGGCGGAAAGGACCCGCAACTGTAGTAGCCAGCCAACCGAGGGGGACCGGTATCCAATTCTCATCTATTTGCCTCGTGAAATTTATTGGCAACAGAATAATGCGAGTCACGTTCATTTGATTACATTAAAACGAAAGTGGCTAAAAAGGTTGGACCACAAAGCGGGTAGAGAATGGAAAGAGCGGCGACTAGGCGGAAATTTTTAAATAAATAAATAATAAACGCAGAGAGCGAATGGGAGTGGGTGCGGCTATTCTACTGCTTATTATTATGCGGCAGATAATGTTGATACCTTGAATAAGAGGATTTCCCCATTGTCTATGGTGGCCAACAAAGGGGATAATGCTTATGTGTTTGTACTACAATATTCGAAAGAAATGCTATAGAGTTTTTGCCAATCGCAATTGAAGTGCAGTCAAATTCAAATAAAATATACTAGCTAAGTGCACCTTATTATATGAACAGGGTATGACCTTAATTTATTTATAAATTAGAAATTGTTTTCTTTCTCTTCTGTTGCCCCACATGCCGAATTATTATGTTACCCATCATGAAGAACAAATATAGAAGTAAATACTCAATTTCTGTAGATACAATGCACAGTGCTCGTAGGATATTGCATTTTTTAAGTGTTCCTTTAGTCCGTACTAATCTTAAATGGTTAGTTGTTTTTTTTTCGCGGTGTGAACAGTCTACAACAACCCTCTACGGTGCTTAAAAGCATTAAAGCCACCAAGAGGTAAAGGGTTCCTTTAATTATATCCATTTTCCGTTAGGTGATTCCTGAAAATGTAAAATATAGAAGTGGCATATCCGCCCTTTTATACTAAATTTCTAACAACGTTGACTAATTAATTTTGGATGGCACAACACAATTTAACCATAGCATATCTCTTTGCAATTATATGGGAACAATGCTTTTAATATTTTCTTTAATTTAAATGAAATAATATAAGTGTTATTGAAGGCAAAGGGAGCCCTGCGAAGATGAGAGCCGAAGTTATTTTTGTGAAGAATGCTCCTATATTTTATTTTAACTAAAAACCAACCGAGAATGTATGTAACAGACAGAACGACCCATATCCGACCCCATAATAGAAATCACCAGCCGGTTTGATTGAGCCATGTACATCTGTTCATCCGTCCAAAGAAAGCAACTGATCTCAGAGACTATAGAGATAGGGATACAAAATCTGATGACATTATCTGTATCTGTGGCATGCAAATCAAGTTTGGCCCGCCTCACAGTGCTCTACTTCGGAATACGACAAATATGTAATATATACAAATGAAATTTCGATCTTTTTCTTTTATATTGTCAAATACAATATTTGATTTTATTTGTTTAGACCAAAACCGACGCTTTATGTGCACAAACTCACAAGTTTTTTTCGCCTACATATAACAATTTGGAAATCTATTTTCTGTTAAAAGATTTTTTAATCTTTCACAATAGTTCCATTGAATGGCGCCGGTAAATACTATTTTCGTCTTCCCTGTAGGCATTGCAGGCAGCCGGGCGTTAATGCCAAACAGCAGCCTGCTTCTGTGCTATAAGTGTTAAAAAGCACTAAAGCCGCCAACAGGTAGAAGGTCCTCTTGATTATATCCATTTTCCCTTAGGTGTTTCCTGAAAAGGTGTTTCCGCTGAAGATCCTCTGGTACCAGATGTGAAATAAAGTAGTGATATATTTAAAAAGATATGCCGGCTTTTATACACAATTTCTAACAACGTTGACTAATTAATTTTGTGCGGCTAAACCCTTTTGTCACGGATTTAACAATTTGATAATTGGCTTCACTTACATATATTGCAGCAATTCGCTTCGTACTGACCACAATTTTGTATTTCTATTAAAGTTAAATAATATAAGTGTTATTGGAAACATAGTTTGAAGAGCGAGCCTTTCTAAGAAGCTACCTGACTGTTCTTTTACTTATATCGCATATACTGCAGTCAACTGTGAAAGCCTTAAAAATATATTTGAGAATAAAATGAAAGTGCATACTAAGTTAAGTGAATTTTATTAAATGTTTTTAATTATTTACACCATAAGATTTTTTCTGTATTTCCCCTGCATTTTTTTTAAATACTGAGTTATCATGGTCAACTTTCATGATAAAAACAAATATAAAAGTAGTTTAATGGATTGTTTAGTATGAAATTCAATTCAAATAATGTGTTAGTTCTTAGATTTATTGCTACTCATATTAAAATATTATTTTAAAGCACTGAGCTCGTATAATTTTGAACCTGAATTTATCCTTAAGTCTGCGCTAACCCTGGCTGGGTATTTTTTGTAAAACTAACAGTCATATGTAATATTTTGATTTATTTGTTTAGACCAAAACCCACTGCTCTATGTGCACAAAGTCGTAGAAACTTACAACTTTATTGGGCTTCACATAACAATATGGAAATCTAGTAAGAGCTTTTTTAGTCCCTCAGAATAGATCCAATGGAGGGCATCGGTCTTCTCTGCCTTTCTCTCTCTTGGCATGGCCTACATGCCGGGCAGTCAAGGCATCTGCAACAACCCTCTCCGGCGCTGAAGGTATTTAAAAGCATTAAAGCCACCAACAGGTAAAGGGTTGCTTTGATTATATCCATTTCTCGGTAGGTGACTCCGTTGAAGATCCTCTGGCACCAGATGTAAAATATAGTAGTGATATATGCAAATAGATAAGCCGGCTTTTATACACAATTTCTAACAACGTTCACTAATTCATTTTTTGCGGCTAAACCCTTTTGTATATTGCACCAATGCGATTAAAGTACTAACATAGCATTTTATTTAATTTTAAATAAAATAATCAAAGTGTAATTTGTGCAATAGTTCGGGGAGTGAGCCCTGAAGAAGGGTGATAAATGTTCTTTTTTATATAATGTTCATGTCCATTGGTTACAGGCTATCATTCTTATTTCTTTCATTTTGCATCTAAAACACTCAGAAGTAACCTTGACTAAACAATTCGGAATGACTGAATACCATAAAACGATTTCTTTGTTGCTCTGACTATTTAAATATGTCTGCTTGATGGCCAACATTAAAAAGCTATGTTGCAATTGTAAACAAATATATTAAATCAGCTCGGATAAAATGCCACAACTAGTTGGGCTCAGACACCATTCATTATAGCTCACTGAATCATTTAAATCAACATTTAAACAACAATTTGGCACACCAAACATGAATTGCAGCGCCCATCATGCTGATAATTACTATATTTAGGGCTAAGCCTAATAAAATGACCATTAAAAAGGATATATTTATATTTAATTTGATATATATTTATTTCTATAAAAAATTCAGTGTTTTTAGTGGGTATCAAATCAAGCACTCGAGTTAATTGCATTTAAATTTAATTAGCAGTAAATGTTTACAAATTTTGCGGCATAATAGGGGGTAATCAGCGGTGGTAAGTAGGAGGGAATAGAGGAGAATTAAACAAACTACATACATATATAAATGAATATATAATTCACCTAATTTGTATTTCGTTTAATGCTTTGTTTTCGCTTTATTTTATTTATGGGTGAACCGACCACCGCAAATGGGATCTATATTAATTTGTATATAAGTGTACGCAATAAAAATAGTATAGGGAATACACAATTACCAATTTGTAGACTATTGGCATTACTTACTTACAGATACAATATATTTATTATTTTGTAAATGATTTATTAATTATTTAAATCTAGAAAGTATGAGTGCTGCTAAGAAAGCAAACATTTGTTATAGTAATTCCATGAAAGGGAATCGCCAACTTCGACTTTTGTTTTTAACTTCACATTTTTGTTTTCTGTTTTTTTTCAGCTTCATCCGCAGCGGTTAGTTCATTCGTGTAAATGCTGATTTATTATGGCCCACATTTTCAAGCCGCCATTAAAGTTATTAAACAAAGTGCATAAATTAACAACAATATATAGGGGAATGGGGCAAATGTGAAACAACATTCGGATCAATTTACATGGCCCGTCGCTGCATAAATAATAAATAAATTATTTCGCTGGCTCATTACAATAGTACCAACGCCACTAAAAAAAAAAAAAAAATAGCCCGCGAGGAGTTAATTTATCTATGGAATGGACTCGACTGGGCTATAAAATGCAAACGAGTGGTAAATTTAATAAATTCATTATCAGCTCATTAACAACGGACACACGGGGCGTATGCGCAACCAGCAATTTCCAATTAAAGTGCGCAAAATTCAGGCTTCAAAATGAATAATACCAAAAAGCCTTAAAGCCAAATAATAGCTACTTCCTTGTAAGTTTTTTCTTACTATTTTTTTCTTGTGTGCCAAAAGTGCTTGGGCGTTGCTTTGAGGCGCAGATTGTTAATTGCAAAATAATACACACACAAAGCCCAGGCCTTTCATCAATGCCGCACATACATGAGCACACCGAGGGACACGCACCAACACACACACATACTTCCCACTGCTGTGTGTGTGTGTGGAACAAAAGGAAGTGCCAAAGTAAGGCGTAACTACAAGGAGCGCATGTTTCGGTTAATTAGTAAACATCCCAAAAAAAAGGAAGAAAATAGTGCCGAACAGATGCGAAGGGGATGGGGGAAGAATAAAGGCAAACGAACAAGCATAAAATAGTAAAAGGGGGTAACAAACAGGAAGTGAAATTGACTGTGCAAAGGTATAGACGCGGAAGTGATCATTATATTATCATTTACTTTAATTAGGACTCTTAATTCTTAAAATAGATCAGGATAAGCTGCTACTTAATGGCCGGAATATTCCATTTATAAGTATATATATCTCTTATAATATATACAAAAGTATTACACAAACTTAATAACATTTAGCCTTTCTTTTATATTTACTAAACCACTTTCCTAACAACTTTCCATCTACTGGGTATATGGGCGAGGAATTACAAAAACTGTTGGCCAAGTAAAATGTAACATCGGCAGGTGGTCAGGGGCAGAGGAATTCGGGAGGGGGCGCAGAGAGTGTGTGTTGAGCCTGAACTGTGCTTAAAGTGCTATTGTATGTGCCGCTGGCATCATCTCTCTCTCTCTGCTCCGGTCTTCCCTCACTTGCCGGACACTGCTGTAGTCAATGCTTAATTTGTTGGTGTAGCCAGGACCTCTACTTCACTACGCTCGCAGGACCTGCAGGCAATTGAATAACATGTGTGTGAGTGTGTAAGCCCATGAGGCATTTTATTAAAGCATTAAGGCTTGTATTTTATGCCAGCCATTTGTGTCTTTATGGGCGGACACTGGGGGGGCAGGGGCAGGCAGGAGCCAAACAGCTTCATCTACAATAATATTGAAATAGTTGTTTGGCCAAACGTTAATTTGTGTTCAGCAAAATTGTTAAGAGGAATGCGCCCTTTGATGGTGGACTCGGAGCTTCGCAGGAGATAATCAGTGTCTCGAAATATGTTTTCTTCAAGTTTTATGTAATGCAATTACTTAGAATTTAAAATAAATTTTGATTGGTACTTTAAGATAATTTAACAATAAAAGTATGATAAGAATTAACACAAAGGTAAACTATATAAAATAAAAACTGTAACTGAAAATATTTCTAAGTATTAATTACACTTAAATTCAAGAATAATTGTTTGGAATTGTATTATGCAAAAATAAAAATATCATTTAAAAATCAATGAAAGATATCTATAACTCAATATAAATAGTGAAAAATATAGCATCGCATTGATTTTACAGCCGTGTTACGCACTGTAGACCAAGTCAACAACTGTGCGGCACATAAAACAGTTCCGAGTTCCCAGTTTGCAGCATCTCTCGGCCAAGTCATCAGTTTGAAAAGTATCTACTGGCCAATGCACTTACGACCAAAACTTTCTTTCCAACGAGTATTAAGCAAATATATATAGCAGTCTCTATGTATGCGCTAGTGTGCGTGTGCTGCGATGTAACAAACGTGTGATTGTGTATGTTTATGTGGTTATATGTAAGTGAATGTCTGCATAAATTGCAACCAACGTGGCGTATACACAACGAAACCACCACACACACACATGTAGGAATATTTCTCGCCTTATGAATTCGTATTTCATATATGAAATTTTTTCATTCCACCAGGACGAACGGACGACGGGAGGATGTTGTTGCCGTTTTGCAAAATGCAACACACCAATGCATAAAAATGCCATATTTCAGAATGCAAATATATTCTTTTAGCTTTTTTGATAAATGACAACGCGGTGTGCGCTGCGCTGATGAAAATGCTGTAAAGATGGTGGCTACAGCCATGTGGTACGGTGGCTCGTCCTTCGTCCGTTGCTTGAATAGAAGCGAAGCGAAGCGCGTGAGCAATATGAAGCGTGCTGAGGCTACTAGTGCAAGTAGTGGCTCCCATTTTCACGGCACAGAGAAAAATATAATACGAAATATTAATAAATAATAGAAAAAAAATGAAGGTAATAAGGTGTCTTATAATAAAATTCCTGAATAAAATCCTAAGCTAAAGAACTATATCTTAACTGTTTATAATTGTATTTCAAAGGCTTGGCAAATCTTTCCTAAAATAACAGATAATTATGAATAAACAAATTAATATTGGCCAATATTTTTTCACTGTAATTCTCCCTTTTTTTTTGTGTAGCAGCTGACGAAAGCAGCAGCCACACATACAGCTTCACAGTCCCACCAACACACACATATCAAATAGCAACAACAAAAAACTAGAAAGAAAATACATTTCTTTTGCCAGCATTTTGCGCGTTGGCATTTTAATTTAATTTGCACACACAGAAATTTTCTCATTGATGGAACGTTTGGTCAGAGATCTCTTGTTTTTATCTCTACTATTTTTTTCTTGGCAATTATCATATACAAATTTAATTTCTTTGACCCGAACTTATAAGCAAAACTGTCAACTGCAGTATTTGTACAAAGAAAACGTCATATATTTTAGCTTTTTACTCTTGTATAAACTTTAGTAATTGAAGATAATTTTATTTCTTTTTATTTTAAAAATTTGTTTTAGCTTTTTTTTGTTAAATCTAAAAACAAACTCTTGTAACTTTAACAAAGTCTTTAATAAACAGAAAAAAACAACCTCAAACTCATTTAAAGATAACCCAACATAGCCCAACAAATTAACGAGTTAAATAATTGATCTCAACACATTGTTCATTCGTCCTTAAGCTTGAACTGTCATAAATGTGTTTAAGCACCTGATAAATAATGTTTTTTTATTTCCGCCTGCGTCTGCAATGTATTTTATAATATTTAATTTTTCACTCTGCCAGCTGGCTTTTTTGTACCTTTATTAAATTTTAACATTTACTGTTTTCATTTGAGTGCTGACTTCAGCCACCCGCGGCGCAGCGTATGCGTAACATTTATGAAAAAACATTAAAACAAGAGAGATTGCCTCACGTGACGTATGAGCAATTTTTTAATTACCAACCGCAGGAGCAGCAGCGCAAGCGTTAATAATATTTCATGACGCGTGTGTGTGTGTGTGTGTGCGTATTTAACGGGCTTCATTAAACGAACATTTTGC
Source organism: Drosophila baimaii (assembly GCA_018874675.1). Classification (NCBI taxonomy): domain Eukaryota; kingdom Metazoa; phylum Arthropoda; class Insecta; order Diptera; family Drosophilidae; genus Drosophila; species Drosophila baimaii. The sequence goes on from JAEIIU010056416.1 coordinate 18,467, forward strand.
GGTATGCTCCATCCTGCGAGGGCGATGGAAAAATCCAGGAAATTGTTGAGCAATACTCGGAGCGCTTGACATTCCGTTTAATGATTTGCATGCCAAAGTCAAACAAAGTTTTCCTTGACATCTTTGCAATTGCAGCACGTAGCATGCCAGGGGAAAATTGGCTGGCTTTAAGAAAAAGGAAAGGGCAAGGGATTTTTCCCTCAGCACTGTCAACTCTCTCTCTCTCTCTGTCTCTGCGACTTTTCGCATTTTTGTGGGCCAAATGATGCAGATGATGATTCATGGCCAGCAATTTCTTTGCTGAGACCCAGCCACAAGCCACAAATGCAAAGCAGACTCCGCGTAAAAGCCAACGAAAAAAAAAACGAAAAAGGAAAACACTGGAGCCACTAAAAAACAAAAGCAGAAATACAAATTCATGCAAAATGACATAAGTCACCGCAAAAGTAATTTTTCACTAATGAGCTTGCCAGGTAGTGGCGGAAAATAAGCGAGGAAATGGCAGGGAAAACGGGAACATTAGCGCTGACACAGTGGTATTTAGGGGCTACTTTTTCCGGGTTAGATTAAGGAATTTAGGTAGAAAATATTTGTGTTTAGATTGGAAAGTTGAAATGGCAGTTTATATTTCTTTTAAGTTTGATTTTAATTGAAATGTCTGAAAATATTAAATAAATAGTTTCCATTTAAATATGATACCTGGTTTTAATAAATATATAAAAGCAAATACATTTTGTACTCAATTTATAAAATAAGAAAGTAACATTTCCAGACAACAAAGGTTATACGAATTTTCATTTAATTCCTAAGAATCTACATTTACCCACAATTTAACTCTATTTTACTTCAAATATTTTCTAGAATTTATTTATATTTCTAATCTTTGCTTTCCTGGCTGTTAGCCTATTTATTTTGTCCACAAATTTCCACCTCTGTTATTCTTTACTTTCGCTCTACTGTCCGGAAAAGCTAATCCACCTCCCTCGTCAAGATTTTCCAACGCCAACATCTTTGTGTGCTCCTTTGCTCTACCCCCATCTCCCTTTTGTCTTCATGCCGTTGTATCTTTTGTGTTTAATCTAATGATGTATCTCAGGTGTTTGTTTGTGAAATTTATCGTGAAAAGTTTTATGCTTTTATTCTTTGGCTTAAGGCGGTACGCTCGACCAGATTTATAACCCGCTATTAGTTTGGATATAAATATATACACAGAGAATTCTCCCCAAAAAAAAAAGCAAAAAGCAATCCAAATATCCTAGAAGCCAGCGAGGGGGGTGGTGGGTGGGGAAATTAGGCGGGGAAAGCGGGGATTTGGCTGTGGATGCGGATATAGAGGCTTAATCAGATGAGTTTTGGCGGTTTGCTTGTATTTGTATTTGCATTGCCTATAATTAGCTTGCAATCTGACGCATCCAATTACACGCACTCTATGGCCTTCTCTCTCTCTAGCCTTGTGTACCCTCTCTCTCTCTCTCCCTCTCTCTCTCTCTCTCTCTCTCTCTCTCTCTTTTTCTCCCCATCTCTCTCTGGCAAACATTAGCACCTAATTACCACAGAAGCAATAACAACACCTGCAGCAAGGACTAATGCACAAATTACAGAATGAATATTCATATTTCGTGTAGAATGGGGGAGGTGGGAGGGGGGTGGTTTTGCTGAAACTGCAGCTGGGAAAACTTTTGGCGGAGAGTGTAGTCGAAGCCACAGCTTATTGCAAATGAAAGCCGGTAGTTTTTCATTATTTTCCCCGATGTTGTTGCGTCTCGGTTGGCTGTAAAATAAACAATATCTGAGAGGGATTTTCTAATTTTCAATACTCTTTTTTAGATGAAAACTAATTTTTATTAAGCTTATAAGAATATTCTAATTATGATTGAATTTATTTTGTTATCTTACTATAAACCAATTACAGGTGATTACAAACATCATCTTTATATTTAATCCCACAAAACACCTCCTAATGAGGTGATATAAAAGTGACGATATCACCTTTAATTTCTGTACTGATCTGTTATCGAAATTTGAGATGATTAATAATAATTAATAACATTAATAAAGATTAATTTACAAATTAATTGCTTTTGAACGATAATAAATGCTGAGTTTATAAATAGTAGTTTGCTTTGCGCAACGGGACGGGGGATTTCATTTAAACACATTTAAACATTTAAACAAATTGAGGGGAAAAAATATCTAAAATTCGCTACATCGATATTTGTATCCATGCCATTTTTTAAATTTTTTGCCTAAGACTGTGATATTTTCAATATATATATATAAAGTCCAGAATATCGATATTGAGGAAAAAAAATATCTAAAATTCGCTACATCGATATTTGTATCTATACTAAGACAGTACTTCGCAAGGCTCCTCTATTTCAATGTATTTTCTTATTAGCATAAAACCATACAAAATTCTCGAATTAAAAAAGAGCTAAACAAGATACATGTACTCCTTGAAGGGTATTCAGGGCTTCGTCCTTGGGCAGTGTAAATTTGTCGCCAATGATTTCTTTTGTTGTCGCCGTCGGTTCCTAGAGTGGTTTGCTTTTCCAGCGACCAAACACCTGCACTGCACTGTATCTGAGCTGCATTTGGTGTTACCCTTGGCATGGCTTTGGCTTCGGCGCTTAACAATGAAATTTGCGCATAACCACATGCAAATTGCCAACCCACAACGGCAATAACAACAATAACAGCAATAAGA
>JAEIIU010056419.1:0-15601 GCA_018874675.1 Drosophila baimaii
AGTAACAAATTATCTGCAAGGGTATATAAACTTCGGCTCCGCCCGAAGTTAGCTTTTCTTACTTGTTTCTATTTAAAATAGTTTAATATCATTTTTTGGGGAAAGAACTCTAGTTGTTAGAACCGCAATACTTATTGTTCCAAAAAGTTGTTTATGAAAAACACATTGAATCTCATACTTCGCAAGTTTAAATTCCCAGTTTAAGGGATTTTGGCCTTATCCTTGGTGATTTGTTTATATACCCTTAAAAATTAGAAAGTACTGTATATTTTTACATATACATATAATAAAGTTTATTTAGAAAAGGATATACAAAGAAAGAAATCACCTCTTGTTTAAAGCTAACTTTCATCTTCTGCCTGGCAAATAAAATAGTTCGGGTCGCTGCAACGGGAATCCCACATTTTGTGATGACCTATAAGGACACAATTCTGACTGTGGTTCCAGTCATCCGGGTCGCGTGACCCCCACCTGAAATAGTATGCTGGTCTGCCGGAGGCCACGTATACGTACTGGCCCTCTTCATCTAGATCGTTGGTGCCCGCCCAGTACCACCAGTCACTCCTGAGCTTTGCTTGGATAGCATTAAATTGTCTATCGTTTTTAAAGCTCGCCAGGCGGCCGCCTATCTCACGGCAGGACCTGTCAGCGGAAGTCCAGTTCTGCTTAATACTGTTCTCGATGTAGAAGTATGTTGACCCGATTGGCTCAAACCGCAGAAGGATAATCATCTTTGATATTCTGGATAGTTCCTCTAGTATGAGTGTTTGTTGGTTTTCTAACTTGTTTTGTCCCGACTCCAATCCTTCCAGCCTTGATTCCAAGTCCTTCTTCCAAGCGGCATCCTTGACTTCCACTGACGTCTCAAGCTTGGTTAAGGTTTCCCTCACGGAAGTCTGCTGTTCTTCAATCCTGTCCAGCTTAGATTGGGTTTCGTTTATCTTTGTAGCACCGCAAAGGCTCCACTCTTGCTGGTGGAAGCCAATGTGATCGAGCATTGGCTTCAGAGCCGTAAGACAGAATTGCCCGCATTGATTTGGAGGATCCTGCAGCAGACACACGGATGATACGTTATCTTGCGATCCGTACACAACCAAGGAAAGATATGCGAATAAGTAACATATTTTCAACTTAATCATACTGATTGTATGTACAATAAAACTACCACAGGCAAGTTCTCTTAATGAACTGATTCTGGATTTAACAAAGTATTATTGATAAGGGCAATAGGGACGCTACGCAAATACATAATATGTATTACATATGTAGTAGGCTTGCAATTCAAAGATGCATTAATCAGCCCAGAATCCGTATCAATCTCGTTGACCTTTTGTGGTTATCTATTCTACCACGGGTTTCTCTGATTCGTATGTATGTGTGTAGTTCTTGTAGTGGATTTTCACCATATAAATAAATTAAAGGGGTTAATTAAAACAAAAAAAAAGAGGCCTGCTTATATTTACAGTGTAGAGAGGAAGATTTGTTGAATGGTTGTGTAAAAGGGAAAAGCTTAGTACGAGTACAAAAGAAAAATGCTAATAAATTGTGCTTTTTTTGTGCTTTTTAACCCGCAGAGTTGCTGGCGAAAACATTCGATTGTGGTCACGAACCATCGACGGTTCCGATGTTTTCAAAACACCGATCTTATCGATAGGTGACTCGATGTTTCTGCACCTCTAGCCTTGACTGCCACCTTTTCAAAAAATTTCGGCGTCGTTCGCCCATCGTGTCGCAGCTTTTTGAAGGTAAATTGCAATATTTAAATATTTCTGTGTGATTTATGCCCACTGGGGTGCTGAGTTGGAAGGGCGGTTTGTTGGTCACTCAAAGGAGCTACGCCCTGCCAGATTCCAGCGGATGACGGTAGTTAATTCCGCCAAAGCCGACGGCGTGTTTGCACCACCACGTGTTTTCGAAGAACGCAATGTGTGGTAATTTGCGAACATACATATATGTATGTACATATGTACGTATGTATGTATGTATGTACGTATTGTGCATGGGCCGGAATGGCGTATTAGTTTTTAAAACGGCCCTACGTGTGTGAAAATGCTCGCTTATAGTATTTAGTTGAATAAATAAATGTGTAGTTCGGTTTTTGCATGGCCCTTCTGTGTGTGTGGGATTCCCTCACTGATGCAATTCCCGAATACGTACATATTTATGTATGCTATGTACGCAGTGCGGGTGCATGTCTGTACATCATGGCAGCTTTTCGCAGAAATGCACCCTGAATTGGCGATTGTTTAAAGCGAAGTTCTTTGCATTCCAGTGAAATCCGCATTTACCGCATAATGGACGCTCCGCCAGAGGGAAACGTGGACACAGAGTCCTGCAATGAGATCGAGGACGAGAAGTCTGGCTCCGACTGCCAGTCGATGTGAGTATTTGTGGTGACGACATTCACTCGCGACAAGGGCAGCACTAACAACTATTTAATTGGCACCGCGCCCGCCCGTAGGCCCGCCTACATGAACTCTGTGCTGCGGCGCCAGTTCTTGCAGGAGATGGTCAAGTCGCTGCCCGCTGCGATTCAAAACAGAATTGTGTCCCTGAAGAATCTGCAGCTGGAGCACCTGAAAATCGAGGCCGAGTTCTTCGAAGAGGTCTACAAGCTGGAGCAGAAGTACCAGCTCAAATATCAGCCGCTGTTTGACAAGCGCAAGGAGATCCTCGAGGGCACGGTGGACCCTCCCACCGAGAAGCCCAACTGGAAGGAGCCGGAGCAGCCGACCGACAACGAGGGAGATATTGAGGCCTTCCGTGACTCTCTCAAGAGCTACAAAAGTATTCCACAGGACGCCAAGGGCATTCCCGGCTTCTGGCTCACCGTGTTCCGCAACACGGCGATCCTTTCCGAGATGATCCAACCCCATGACGAGCCAGCCATGCGCAAGCTGTCCGATATATCCATAAAATACGTTGATGGGGTGAGTCACTCTCAGGCGCCTTGCCACTCGTCCTGCTAACAGGCTGCTTCTCTTGCAGCATTCGTACACCCTGGAGTTCCATTTCGATAAGAACGAGTACTTCACCAACTCGGTCCTCACGAAACAGTACGTCCTGAAGTCGACTGTCGATCCCGACGATCCGTTTGCGTTCGAGGGACCGGAGATTTACAAGTGCACGGTACGTAGGTCATCCCGTCTACTTATGGTTTCTTGTCTCATAAAATCCCTTGTTATTCTATATAGGGCTGCACCATCAACTGGGAAAAGAAGATGAACCTGACTGTGAAGACCATCAGGAAGAAGCAGAAGCATAAGGAGCGTGGCGCTGTGCGCACCATTGTCAAGCAGGTTCCAACCGATTCCTTCTTCAACTTCTTCAATCCCCCCGAGGTTCCAACCGACAAGGAGGAAATCGATGACGAATCTCAGCAGGTAAAGCCAGCAGCAGCAGCACCCCAACTGGTTCTTTGTCATCATATATGTTGCGTTTCAGATTCTGGCAACCGATTTCGAAATCGGTCACTTCTTGCGCGCCAGAATTATTCCAAAAGCAGTGCTTTACTTCACTGGCGACATTGTCGACGATGAGGACGACGAGGACGAGGAGGAGTTTGACGAGAACGAGGAGGATGAGTATGACGACGATGATGTGCCGCCAGCAAAGGGTCAAGGCAAACTCGCCGGCGGCAACAAGAAGCAGTCGCCCAATGACTGCCCGAACCAGTAGGCTTATGCGTGGAATCCGTGGCTGCTGTTTACCGATAAAGTGTATATAATATATAATTCAAATTTGATTTGACATATATTTTTGGTGAATTAAAACTACTACACTACAAACAAATATGAGCTGAAATCTAATAAATCACACGAGATATTTTAAAGAGGATGGATCTATCATTTGGCAGGAATCAAACATATCCCTTTTCGGCAGGAACGATATATCAAAAAAATGAAGAATAATCAATCAAAAAGTAATACATTTTCGACTCTAAAAACGATTCAAAACATATGTATATATTTTGTATATAAAGTTCAAACTTCTGGCTTTTATTATACCCTTGCAGGATTTTATAATTTTAGTCAGAAGTTTGCAACGCAGTGAAGGAATGACTCCTTCACTTCCGATCCTATAAAGTATATATATTCTTGATCAGCACCAACAGCCGAGTCCGTTTCTACGCAAACTAGTCTCTCAGTTTTAAAGCTTTTTCAATGAAACTGCATATAGTCTTCTATATACTCTCACTGCTATATATGTCGGAACGGACGACTATATCATATTGCTGTCATAAAAACGAGATGGACAAATTGGCATATTTTATGCCTTTATAATTATATATACAATTATAATAACCTCCTAGAAATTTCATTGAAATAGGAGCAATATATCATATATTCAGGGAAATGCGCTAGAAAGAGATAGCAAGCGAACGACAGCCCAAATAGAGTCCTTAAATCAGGGCAGTTCTCTTGACGAGGCTTCCAAAGGTATGCCATTCTCTCAACTTTGTGAGAGCGGAAGAGCAGAACAGCGCGAGAGCTCGCCCAAAAACTGAAGAATTGGCTCGCATATTGCAAATCAAATGTATGGCCGTTACTCAGCTTAGTACTTCTAGTGTCTTTGTTATAATTGAGTTTAAATCTTAAATTTAAAAGAAATAATCAAACAATTAACTAGTTCTTTTATTATTATAATAAAACTTATAACAATTACGGTCTCTGCTTTTCATATAGTTACTATTTCTTCATTAATAGCCTCAGCTCCTTCTTGGACAAATTATACGGATAGTGCAGGCTAGTGGGCACAAAGACTTGCCCCGTGATCTGGTCATCGTAGTTCTCCTCGTAGCCCACAGTATAGCCATCCGGTATCTTGGCTGCCTTTTGCAGGGACCAGCACTCGGAAGGCGTTGCGTTCAGAGCATAGAAGGGATAATCAAAGGTATTGATGTAGATATCGACGCAGAGCCCATGGCTGCCCAAGTGCAGCTGACTGGCCACCGAGGGCTGCTTGAGGCCACAGGTGCCCAGCATTATGTTGCGGTGGCAGGAGTACACAAAGGTGCCTTTGTCACGACTGGAATGGAAGCACTGCACATGTCGGCCGGCCTTCGAGTGGTCAACAGCAATGGGATCGAATCCCGGTCCGGCCATGTCGCAGGCTAAAAGGGATATCAGTTGATCTTAAATGGAAGCGTCTTACTTACTGTCTATGCTTTGGATAATATGGTGGGGCCCCAGGGAACGTCCCACGGCTGAGGCTAGTTGTCCGCCGAAGCTGAATCCAAACATGTAGCCACGCTTGGGGTCAAATCCTTGCCTAATTAGCGTTAATATAATCGAGGCTATGGCCCCCGTTAGGGTGTCGAAATTCGTATACAACCTGGGGGGTTGGTGATTTTGTAATACATTTTTAAGTGCAAATTTTTAAGCCAAGTCTTGCTTACCGCATATACGATGAACTAGCCACCACGCTATAGTCTATGCATATCACGCATCCGCCGCGGTAATAGCTGAGTCCTGGAAGGCCACATAAAACGTATTTAATGTATAAATATTTAAATATTTAAAACTAAATACTTACGTTCAATGAGTGAGGTGGCCCACTCGTCGGCGCAACTCTGAATCCACCCGTGCAACACGATGGCAAACTTGTCTGAGGTCGAACAGCCGGAACCCTTTAGGTCATATTTATCGTCAAAGGCTGAGGACTCCACAGTCCTTGTGTTGTTCGTGTAGAAAATAACCCGCATGGTCTTTTGAACATCATATTTTGTACGCTGTCGATAGGCTTTTTGGATATATTCTTGAAATGTGGTGCTGATTCCCGGTTAAAACTTTCTTTAATGCCTACCGAAAGTGTCATTTTGTAAGTTGGCAGCTTGTGTTTGCTTTAAAATTGCATATTTAAGATTAAGTCGTGCATGAGTACTATTAACTAGAAGTTGTAAGAAGTAAATAAGAGAGAGTGTGTGCCAATAACTAAACAATTGCATAATTGGCTTTACTTTTCCAACTTTTCTCGAAGAAAGTGAAAAGGTTATAATCGTACAAATTTGCTTTAAATCGAAATGAGAAATCACTGTTGATATCACAGATCGATTTGAATATTAATCGATATTATGGGTAATCGGCGCGGAATTATTTGCTGTTTCAAATTGTTTAATTAATTAATTAATGTATACTATGTAAACACGTTTTTTATGATTTTCGGCCCACTCCCCCTATCAATCATCACAAAAATAAATATTTTCTTAAAAATAATACAACTTAATTATTTTATTATATGTGACAGAAAATGCAAAATAAATAGCATATCATTGTTTATGAATAAGTTTAAATGGTTTAATGGTTAAATCGAAGACACTAGAAGTACTAAGATGAGTAACGACGACTCTCTCAGTCTCCAATGCAACCGTATACAGCGGTGGCCGACGACTGTGTGTGTGTACATACGGATTAGGCTGCAGTGATACAGCCTAAGCGAAATATGTGTGTGCAACATAATCGTATGGCGTTCAACGTCTTAGTACTTCTAGTGTCTTTGGTTAAATTAAGCCCTTAAACTTCTATTATAATTTCCCCAAACGCAAAAAGAGAGCAAAAATTTCGTATTATTAAATATTGCCTTTATTATTTCCATTTAATCAGATTCAGGTGCTTCCTCTCCGTCTATGCAGAACACTTTTCATTGTCATCAAAATCCAGAGAGTTGAGGACATTGACGTCTAGCTCGGGATCCGCATACTCCAAGATATTAAAGTCATCGCCCATTTCGGAGGTGAGCGATTTCAGCAGGTCATCGTCGTCGCCCTCGCCGAGGCCGCCCAGCAGTTCGCTAAAGCCCACGTTCTCCAACTCAACCGAGGCCGTGCCCTCCGGCGGCTCGTTCATCTTCACGTCCTGCTCCAAGGCCCTGCCCTCCGACGGCTGAGCCTTTCCGCTAATGCTCAGCATTGGGTTGTTCTGTGTGATGGGCGTGTGGTTCTGCTGCAGCATGCCGCTCAGCCTCATGACATCGTTGGGCAGGAATATATCGGAGTTCGGTCCCATTAGCATGGGTTCCGCGCTGTTCTTCTGCAGCAGATTCCTCAGCTTCTTGTCGCCGATATGCTCGGGCCCGTAGACCGAGTTCAATTCCAGGCGGTTGTCCATTTTCAGAACAGTGGCTGCAGTGGCATGAACGGCTGTCGCCGTCCTCTGGATCGTCGTGGCCTTGGACACCAGGCTGTCGTTGATGTTTGGCATCACATGGTGCGGATTACTGGCTGCGGGCTGCCCCTGCGGACCGCCGTAGGTGGCGGCCATGTCATAGGCATTGCCATCTGAGAGGAAGATAGACAGGTTAACAAGGAATAGCATTTTTAGTTAGGTTCTGCTTACTGTAGGCGACAAACATATTCGTCTGATTCGGCTCCTCCTTCAGCTTTGGCTGCTGCTGCTGCTGCTGCTTCCACACTCTGGCCATTTCCTCCTGCTTCTGCGGCTTAGGTGCGGGGGGAGCAGGAATCTTGTTTTGCTCACGCCTCTGTCGCAATGCGGATCGGTTGTCCTTGGCCTTTTGCAGGAACGGAGCCTTCTTCTCGTTGCACAGCGAGCGCCACCGCTTGAGAATCTGCTTGCAGCGATCATTCCAGTTCGGGAACAACTCCTTCAGGTTCGGATGCTCGGTGTTTGCATACAGGACGGCGGAAATGGTGGCCATCAGGCCGAGGTCTGTGGAAAGGGGAAAGAAGGTCGGTGAAGACAGCATCAAAGCACCGCGGCAACCGTAGGCTTACCCTCATCCTTGCGCATCTTCTCGGCCGTCTTCTGGGTACCCGCGTTCATATTTTCAGCCGGCACCACGGGTTCCACCATCTTGGGTTGCTCCTCCTCGGGTCCCCGCTTCTCCGCCTGCAGAACCACCTGGCCCATCATCATGCCCTGCATTTTCTGTTTGTTCTGTGCGTTCTGGGCACTCAGATGGTCGGTCGGCTGGTGGAAATGATGGATCTGTTGGGTGGCTATATTTCCCGACAGGTATATCTGATTGTGGAACTTTTGACCCTGATCCTGGGACAGCTGCTGTTGCGGCACCATGTAATTGTCGACCAGTACCACGGGCGATTCTCTGCGGGTAAATAAACAATGGAGGAATGAGCTGGGAATACTGGCATACAGAGGGAGAGCCTCTTACCGCATGGGTTTCTCGATCATTTCCGCAGTCGGAACCAAATTCATCGAGCTGGCGGCTGCCACGTCCAGTTCCGAAATGTTGGGCGAAGCCAAGGTATCCAGGGGATGCCTGCTGACCAGGACCTCTGTGTGTGAGGGATCTGCAAGCGAATTCAGGGATTAGGAGACTCCGGATGACATTTAACAAGAAATCAAGTAATTACCAAAAACATTAGCCACTGCCTTCTGCTGGACGGCCATGGGCATCTGCTCGATGGCGACTGCCGCCTTGGTTTCCGTCGGCGTCGCTGGCGTCACCACCTTCTCCGCCTTGACCTTCTTCAGCCCCTTGGCTGGACTCTTGGTCTCGTGGTCGGGGCTCTTGTGCTCGGGCCGCGTGAAGTACACCTTCATGGAGGCGTCGATTTCGTCTGAGGAATCGGACTCGCCCATTACCAGCTCCCCGGACTCCAGCAGGGGTTTGCCGAAGAAGGCCTCCTGCAGGTACACGGGATAGGCCTCGATCAGCTTGTTCTTCTGCTTCTTCCGGATGATCTTCTTCTTCTTGTCCATGCTCATCAGGCTGGCATTCAGCTGGTGGTGGTCGGCGGCCGCCGCCTCCTCGCTGTCCTTCTTCAGGCCGCGATTGCGCACCGAGAAGCCGCCGATGCCCAGCTTCTGGAGATTTCGCTGACGCTTCTTGCGCAGGATATGCACACCCTCGTCGTTGGTGGAGATGGTGAAGCCCTCGGGAATGGGGTTCTCCGTGCCGTCCCAGACCATGCCGTCCTTGTACTTTTCGCTCTGCGCCTCCGCCTCGGCGGCCTCCTGGCCGTCCTTGCCGTTGCCCATGGCCTGGCGCATCTTGCGCTTCCGCTTGATCTCCGTGGACAGGGACTTGATCATGCCCAGGCCGCTTTCGCTGAGGCACACGCCGTCAATCCAGTGGATCGCCTCCGGAGCGGGCTCTGCCAGGTCGCTGGGGTGGGCGAGGTGGCCCTTGGCATCGCCGCCAGAGCCAGGGGCCTGCGCGAAATGCCCCACTGCTGTCCTGCCCGCTGCGAGTCCGTCCTCGTGGCCCGCCTTGGCGTCCAGCAGCGCCAACTGGCCGCCGGCGCGCGTCGAGCAGCGGCACTTCAGGCACTTGTACACATTGTTGTCGTAGTGATCGATGGTCAGCTGGGCGTTGACGGTGTCGCAGAGGAAGTGGGACCACAGCTCACATAGCTCGCACTGAATGATCATCTCGCCGCTGCTGTAGGGGCTCTTGCAGAGCGGGCACGCCGACTGGCTGGCGCAGGGCGGGCACTCGGGCTGGTTGGAGTCGCCGAACTCGCTCTTCTCGGTGGGGTTGCGGCCGCACTTCTGGCAGAGCGTGCAGAAGGAGCACTTCCAGTTGCCCGAGGGCACCTGCTCCAGGGGCGGGTTCACGCAGTAGATGTGGTACGAGATGTCGCACTCGTCGCAGAGGAGCAGCCGCGCCTCGTCGTTCTTCTTGCCGCATCCCTCGCACACCGTGCAGTCCAGGCAGCGCCAGCCCTTCTGCAGGATGCCGCGCGAGGGCTTCACGCCGGCGCAGTACGGGTGGTAGCACTGGCCGCACTGGGCGCAGGTGATCATGACGGAGTCGCTCTCGATGCCCAGGGATCCGCACATCACGCAAATGTCCTGGCTCAGGATGAACTTGTCCCGCGCCGAGCATAGCAGCATCTTCTTGTCGCCGGTGAGGTCCGTGTCCATGCTGCGGCTCACGCAGCGATCGCCCGAGATGCTGGGCAGGGCGCCGGCCAGGCGTCCCTTGCCGCGCGTGCTGCGCTTCTTGCTGATCTGCGACAGGACGCCCATGCGCTGCAGCACAAACTTGCCGCTCTTGCCGCGCACACTGGACAGGCACATCTTTTTCTTGCCGGTGGGCAGCTTCTGAATTTCGTCGCCAATGGGATCGACGCTGGGCTTGCCCTCCAGCGGATCGATCTCGATCTCCCGCAGACTCAGTTGGTCCGCCGTCGAGTGCTCCATCACGGAGAGCACGATCGAGTCGATGGCCTGGTGCGACTGCCCCGGACCCGAGGAGTTGCTCTTGCAGTTCGGACACACGTAGTCGTAGTCAGGATTCTGCTCCTTCTTCTTGTGGTACGCCGTCAGGTCGGCCTCTTCGTCGCAGGTACTGTGCACGAACCTGGAGGACACCCGGGGATTACGAGGTTGTCTGCGTCGCGAGGGAATCATACTCACTTGTGGCACCAGCTGCACTTAACCATCTCCTTGTGGGACGCCGCCCTGTAGGCCTTCTGGCAGATGGGGCAGGAGAAGCCCTTGTTCCGCTGCTGGTAGCACGAGTCGCAGATGGTGTAGTGGCTGTGCCAGCGGGAGGAGCTGCCGCCGCCAGGCGTTCGCGAGCCGCAGTCCGTGCAGACGCGACAGCGCTAGGATGCAAAGGGAACTTTAGCTACTCAAACGCCTCAGGGGCTTCCTTCCTACTCACATTGCACTTCCAGCCGTACTTGGGAATCGCCGAGATGACAGGCCGCCAGCAGGAGGCATGGTAGATCTTCTGGCACTGCTCACACTTAACGTACTTCAGGTCATTCGAGTCCTGCTGCCTGCAAATCTGGCACTTGGTGCAGCGGGCACAGTTCCAGCCAGATCGAGTGTCTGCAGAAGATATCAGGAGGTTAGGGCTTATCAACGGAACAGGGAGGCCTCCGGCTTACCTGGTAAGTTGGCCAGTCCGATGCAGGTCGAGTGGGAGTGATCGCCACAGGTACTGCACATGATCAGCTTGGACAAGTCACCCAGCGAGGAGCACGTCACACACTCCACGTTATTGTCGCTGCCTGCAAGTGCCCGAAGGGTAATTAGCAACTCGAATTAATTAATTAACGAAGGAATACGCACATATCACCGGCACCTGGCTCAGGTGCTCCGTGCAGAACACCGTGAAGCTCTCCAGGATGAGAAGGCAGCCCGCGGCAGCTGCACACGGCCAGTGGTGCACCTGGCGGCAGTTCATCTTGCAGTTGATGGAGGCTCCGTAGCGGCCGCAGAAATTGCACTTTTGCTCCATGAACTCGCCGAAGTTGCTCGCAAAGTACGTGGCGTCCGCGTCGGTTATCTGGCTCTTGCGCAGCGACCACATTATGCACATTCGGTGCACGTACACGAATCCCTCGTCCACAAAATCGGCCGGATGCACCATCTCCGGCTGGCCGATTTTGTCCAACTCGTAGTGGCACTCGCCCGCATTGAACGAGGGCTGTTTCTGGCCATAGTACAGCCTGGATCCGTCCTCCTTGATCCGATCGGAGGGATACTTATCTCTGAGGTCCGCTGGCGCCTTCAGCTGCAGTATCGTCCCCTGGCCCAAGGCACTTTTTTCCCCGAGGTTGCATAAACAGCACACCTTGCCCGGATACTTCTCCGGAAAGTACGGAAGGTCGTCGCCCGCCGCCTTCTCGTCCATGCTAACAACAACGTTTGTACTCATTTCCATCTACTGTGTTTCATTAAAATAATAACAAATTAATAGCCGCCGCTTAGTTTTGTATACATTACACTGGTAAATAAATGTGGACGTGTGCAGTGGGCCCAAAATGTATCGAACACCACACAAAATTGTCAGAATCGGTCTGCTTAATAGATTTATTTTTTAATTTAACTTATTCTGGATTAAAAGTAAAAAACAGGCGTCTCACTTACTGCATTCTTGTTTTTATTTAAGAACAAAAGCAATAAAAGATGACTTGGAAAATATAAGTTTTTTACATTTAATTGATATCGATAACAGATACATATCGCGTATTTCCAATTAGATGCTCAGAAACAAAATATCGATAGTTATTTAATTTCTAGCTATCGCACGAACATCACGGAATGCGGAATAGGCGTTTCTACTGGGCCAATGTTACATTTAGCCTAATTTTTGATGGAAACAACTGTTTTTTATTTGGCGGGAATTAAAGTTCTCAAAAAATCTAAACTCATGAAAAACAGTACTAAAATATAAGGAAGCTAGAAAATCTAAAGAAAACTCATTAATTTATTTGCCTTGTCACTTTAAAATTGATTTTACAGCTTTATATAAAAAACTAAATTTGTATATGATTTTTTAGCATTATTTATTTGTTTAAAAGGAGTATTTATAAAAAACAAAAACGTTTTACTAACCCGATAGTTCAAGAACTTCTTAGTCAGAACTATCGGGAGTGCCAGCTCTAATTTATCGGCAGCATTCACACTAAATTCCAACTAACTGCACTTGCACAGAATTTAGAACATGTAAATAAATGAAAAAAATATGGCAATTTATCGTCCTCGAGGAACTCTGGCCCGCGTCATCCACGCAAAGTTCCACAATGATAACTCCTTGGAGAACATAGACACCAGAAAGGTTTGCAGCTGGATTCTGTTTCGAGGATTTGCTTCAGATTCACATGCGCCTTTGCCTGCTTTTCAGTGGTATTCCCTGGCCCATGACCTGCCTCAGCGCTTCCAGGCCAAGTTCGTGGCCCTCGAGCCGGATGCGACTACGGTGAGTTGGTTAGAGCGTGCCAAGGCCTTGTCGGCAAACATTTGGACCCACTTGTGGCACGCCCTGGCTAGATCCATCCTCCAGTTCTTCATGACGCAGACGGACATCAATGGCTTCCTGAAAAGAGGCTCCATGTTCATCCTGTCGGAGGCCCAGTTCCACAAACTGCTGGTAGCTGGCGGCTTCGCACCAGCATCTGCCGATGAACCGGTGACACTCCTGGACATCGGTGCTGGCGATGGCGAGATCTCGCTGCGGGTTGCGAACAGCGTCGCTGAGCTGAGTGGCAATGCCGGGCTCCGGGTGTTCGCCACGGAGGCCAGCTGGACCATGCGCGAGCGGCTGAAGAAGCTGAACTTTAACGTAATCAACGAGATTGGCGGCCTGCAGAACGTGGAGTTGATCTTGTGCCTCAACGTGCTGGATCGGTGCTTCGATTCGTTCAAGCTGCTGGAGGATATACACGTTGCTCTCGCTCCCAATGGCCGAGCCGTGGTGGCCTTAGTACTTCCATACATGCATTACGTCGAGACGAACACCTCGCACCTGCCACTGCGTCCGCTGCTTGAGAACAGCGGTCGGCAGACGTCGTTCGAGGAGGAAGCCAGCCGGTTCATGGAGCTGCTGGAGAACTGCGGCTTTCGCGTCGAGTCGTGGACGAAGGCGCCGTACCTATGCGAGGGCGACCTGCATCAGTCGTTCTATTGGCTCATCGACCTGATCGTTGTCATTTCGAAAAGGACATTCTAGATCCTCGCGGTCGGATTTCCTCCGCAGATCCCACACAATCCCCTGAAACTATATATTGCAACCGTTTTCCTTTTAGCATTAAGTCCGTGGCTGCTGCATTGATAAACCGAGCATTTATACTTATTACTTATTAAATGTAGGCTATGAAATAGGTAAACAATTTATTCTTAAACAATTACCAAAAATGTTTGAATTAAAGTGCGCGAGAGATTTCAAATCTCGTTGGAAATGAAAGATTGTTTATGATATAGATTAACTTGTTCTTATATCCTGGGAAGTACTTGGACGGGGCAATGGTTATATCCATTTTATACTTCTAATTTCAATAAAGTTATCAGGTCCTGTAATGGTTTTCCTCTTTGCGTTAAGCCTCGTTGGCCGTGCTTACTTATTTCCTATTAAATGAATTCCTTAACAATTAACTATTGTAATGTTTAAATTAAAGCGGAAAGATTTCAAATCTCGTTCGGAACAAAAGATTACCTACATACTGATGGACTTATTACCATTTCCTGGCATGTTCTTATATTTTTTATACTTGTGAAGATCACCTCCAGGTAGTTGTTGGCATAGACGATCCTTTCATTTCCCGCGTCGAAAAAATTGTGCAGGGGCAATATCTCGCGATAGGGATTCTTGGATATATTGTACTGTCGCTCTATGGTTATGTTGTGGTGCACGGCCATCGCATGGAAGGCAGTGAAGTCAGACATGGCCTGGAACCTGGTGGGCGACGTGTAGCAAATGGGCACGCCGTAGGTGCGAAGGAGACTGACCAGACAATGCTGCCAATCGAATTCCACTGGTCCTCCGCCTCGTGCTTCTTCTGGAAATTGCTTGACCAGTTGTTCCGTTGCGTTGCCCATGTTAATGAAGTCGGGTTGCAGCAACAGGATCACCGTGGGATCCACTTTCATGGTCTTCGCGAAAGCGCTGAAGGTCTGCGGAAAGTAATGCTTTACCACGGTTCGAAGTAGGCCACGGAAGCGAAAGACCTTCTTGCTGGATGACTCTCTGGGAAGAAGTTTAGGCCCAATGAAGTACAGCTCCAGGTTTTGAATGCTAGGGAACTGCAGGAAGAAGAATTTCATGTGCATCTCCTGAAAGTAGCGCAGCTGCTCCTCAGTGGCGGCCAACACGTAAACGATGATGGCGCTGTACTGATCCGACACCCAGGAAATGTTCGTTAGGGCCAGGCAAATGCTGCCGATTCCGCTGAAGGAGGAGCAGGCCGCTGTTATCTGCGGATTATTGCCTACCTTCAGGGTCGTGGCTTTAAAGAAGGCCTCAATCAGATGGCTCTTCCTTATGTCAACGCTTTGGTGGAAGCTTCTTAGGTTCATTTGGCAGTCCAGTTGACGGAATGGACTGGAGAGCAAGGCCAGAGTTCGGCACTCTTGGGTGTGCTTTTCCTCGTCCTGGTGACGGTGGGCCTCGGAGCAATAGGCCACTCCTCCACACCACTTGCAGCAGACATCTAGGGGTGACTCTGTGTTGAAGCACACCTCGCATACGGCTGGATGGCTGATGACTAGATGCTCCCGCGGCGTAAGAGGACGTCGTAGCTTGACGCGCAGAACGAGCTTCAGCTGGGAGATGACCTTCTGCAGTTGCTTCTGGCCCGAGATCCCGCCGTGCAGCAGCAGCGGATGCTCAACCTTCAGTGACTTCAGAAGATTGCTTAGCACCCAGCACAGGTTCTTGTGTTCTGGGCGATCCTCCACGAGATGGGCCGTGCTGCAATATCGCTGCACCTTGCAGCCCCTGCAAATAACTTCTGCTGTCACGTGCTCTTTTTCCTGAAGTTTTCTACTTTCTATCGACAAGGCAGCCTTATTGGCGGAAGATCGCAGTGCCTGCAAAGCGAGCACCATCTTTTTGGTGCACACATAGCACTCCAGGGAGGAGCCCAACTGGCAGTTGAAAGTTGTCATCTTTTTCTGCAAATTAGCTTGCACTCGGGCGTCAATAAGTCAGTAAAACAGATCCTGTTCCCTTATCAAAACATTTTAAGCTGAACACACTTTTGAAAATCCAGCGGTGGTTCGTGAGCAGGAAGCAACAGCTGAAGGAATTGTATTTAGAGGCGGGCGAATATCGATTACACGAGCACGATCACGACTTCGGAAAAGATGGGCCGCATTCAGCAGAACAACATGATCACTGATTACTGATCCATCACTAATCAGTGATCGAGTTTGTTCTGCTGAAC
>JAEIIU010056420.1:0-13922 GCA_018874675.1 Drosophila baimaii
GAAATGACTCCTTCACTGCGTTGCAAACTTCTGACTAAAATTATAATACCCTGCAAGGGTATAAATATCTCTCATAATCTTTCATCTTTCACTTCCCCATTGGGAGAATCAGTGGAGATAAATAATCCATTAAAATTAATTAATTAATTAATTATAAACCCATGAAATAAGGTCTAGGGATCACAATGTCCTTAACACCACTTTTATTGATAATCTTTTTAATAATAAACCTTGAAGTAACCCCAACAATAACCATTTATTCTAGGTAATCCCTTACTAGACCATCTTCATGTCAAAACTGAAGCATTAATATCTTTCATAAACAAATAGAAAAAAAACATTAAAATAAATTAAAAACCCATGATATTAGGTTTAGGGATCACAGTGTCCTTAGCTCCCCCACCATTGAAAATGTTTTTAATAATAATTCCTGGAGTTACCCCAACAATAACAACAATTCTTTTAAATAATCTTTTACTAGACCATGTTTTTTTTCCAAAACTCAAGCTCAAATATCTACCAGAAATATAGGAAGCATCCTTGCATTGCCTTAAAGATCTCAAAACCTGATAGCTTCCTACTCCACCACCATATGGTAGTTCCCTCCCAAAAAGGATCATAAAAACAGTCGACTCAATCATTTGGTAATCATTTCTTATGAGCTGCTGGCTCATTATTCCTTTTCGAAGACTTACTTTTGCTCCTGCCCCTCCCTGTCTCTCCTCTCTCCTCCGGAAAAAAGGCAGCTTGAGGTCATTGCAAACTTTTTAACACGTGCGCGCGCCTTGGCTTGACAGCTAACTTTTGCCCAAGCAGGAATGGGCTGGAGAGGACTAGAGGAGGAGGCAGGCTGGTCAAGAGCTGGAACTGTAATTACTCTGCAGTCAGGAAAAATACAAAAAGCGAAAAAAAAACCACAAAAAAAAGAGAGGGCCAAAATAAAACAAAAACGAAATCATAAAACACAAAAAGTTTCCGACTGTTATGTAGATTTTTTTTTGTGTTGTTCCCTTTCCCCACTTTCCCCACTTTCCCGCTTTTCCTCACTATTTTTTTTCTACTTTTGTTTTCGAAAAAACAAAAAAGTTGGCAACGCCTGGTGCAGTTATTAACGGTTAATCTGGCGCCATGTTGCCACTTTATGCTGGCCACGAGGTGCGGACAGCTCTGAGAGTGCCCGAGGGCAGGATCATCGCATCGCATCGCCAAAACCACCCCCCACGGAGACGAGAGTCCAGAGCTAAACTCTGGCTTTGGTCAAGTGGCAGGCGGCAGGACTTTGGTCTAGGTTTTTTTTATTGGACAAACCAAAGGGAAGTCCTTTATTTCCAGAACTCTAATTCGTTGCAGATGCAATAGGGTTGGGAAAACTCTGGTCAGGAAGGACACATTCGATTGGTTTTCAATTGGTTTTATGGCTTGAGATGATGATGAAGGTGCGTTTCCTCCACAAGTCCACATTTCAAAGGGGAATTTATTGCAATCTGCAGCAGAGTTCGCATTCCAAGCCTTGTCAACTTGCCAGTGGGTTTCCAACAAGATGCTAATGTCGTCTTCTACCTCTTCCTCCTCTTCCTCCTGCTCCTCCTGCTCCTCCTGCTCCCCCTGCTCTGCCTGCTCTGCCTCCTTCTTATTCAACCTTTTTCCCAGGACACGCTCCCCACACGACCTTAGTTATAAACTATATTTTCTTATGGAGACAGCGTGAAAGTGGCAGAAGACAGCACAACCTAAATTCACGAATATTGCGTATACGCACGGTGTGCCAGGTCTCATATATATACATATATATATATGTCACTGCGTTTTCCGTGCGTGTTCCATGGCTCCATGCGATAAATATAAGCCGGCAGAGGTCGGGTTGGGTTCGCAGCGAGAGAAAGAGAGATTATCATTTATAAAAAGCACAAGGGATACACACACACACACACACACACACACACACACACCAAGGGGGGGGTGCACCATGTTCGGGGATGGCGGGACAGCTGGACGAAGCCATAGCAGCCCCACCTTGGTGGGTTGCCTTGTATTTTTTTACGCGTACGTGAGCACATTTGACCGCCCGAAGTGGGTGCAGATTTGGGAGGATTGGCTAGGGAAATGGGCATGAGCATGAGCATGAGCAGGGGCATGGGCTGGGGCATGGGGATGCATTGGACAAGGCAGCGACTTGTTGTTGGTTTTGTCAACGACTATTTAGTGCGGAAAATGCGTAAATTATTTACGTACTTACATACGCACACATTCACCATAAACCGAAAAAGCCTCCTCGTCATCATCATCCACCACATCCATGTCCTTAACATCTGCACCATCATCATCATCATCATCATCATCGCATCGTTTCAATTTAGGGTGAGGTGGCAAGGTCGCCGGCAAGGTCGCCGGCAGCACCACAGCCTGAACATCTCGTACCGGCGCTTAATTAAAGCATTAAAATTAAAGATTCATTAAATGATTTCCAGAGCCAAGGCAAGGCAAGGGTTTCGGGGTGCCCTGTGCCCTGTGTGTCTCGGTGTGTCGAGACAATAAAGCCAACGCTTGACAATCGAAATCCACTTGATGCGCCGTGCGTGCTCGAGACCAAGTCCGTGCCGTGGACGCTTAGGGAAGTGGGTGACCAGGCTGAGAACGAGGTCAGCGGGAGAGAGAGAGAGAGAGAGAGAGAGAGAGAGAGAGGGAGTCTGGGATAGTCAGGGAGTTGGCCATTATCCTTTAACCAAAGAGGGTTTACTTACTAAGATGCCGCAGGCCATACGACACTTATCATTAATTCGGGATCCAGTGCTGGGTCCATGCCAGAGAGACAAAGAGAGCAAGCTCTAGAGCCAGTCGCTCTGTATGTGTGTACACGTATTCTCACGCATTCTACATCTGTTCGCATACATGGAAGCTCACTTTATTCTTAGATTTTTACGCTCTTAACTTTGAGAGAGCGGAGAGAGCGCAATTTTCGACAGGAACAGAAAAAATGCTTGCATAAGGCAATTTAAATGTAGTCTTAACATCTTTAACTAAGGAATCTTCCCTTCTTCTCCTCCACTTGCAGGCGAGCGACTCATACAGTATGCCAGCGAGAATCTGGTCACGGAGGTGCTCATCCATCCGCAGTACAATACCCTGATCCAGTGCATGCGCAACCTGCTAAGCAGCTTCACCCGCCACCGGCACATCATCCATGCTGGCTATACCTTCAGTGGCAATGGTTCCTGGATACTTCAGGTGAGAGTTACCCCTCTCTTTAGGCTCTCTTTGGAGTCTCTAGACTCTCTAGACTCTCTGGACTCCCTAAACTCTTTAATTTATCTTGTGTTTGCTGCAGGATGGAACCTTCTCGGTGGCGGACTTTTCGGAGGCCTTCCAGGAGCACGATGTACAAAGGGTGATCCGTGCCTATGCCGACACCATTACCATGAATATCCATTGCGCGGATGCGGGTCTGTGGCACACGCTGCCGGACAAGTCCTTTGCCCGGCAGTGTCGCATCAGGATTAATCCCGTGGATGTCCTAGAGACGAGCAGCGAGTGCATTAATGGCTTTATAGGTAAGGAGTGGGGCTTCTTTGGACCGGGTTTTGGCTTTGGTATTAATCTAGAATGGATTTCCAGACTACCTGGCGCCCATGGTGATGCCTACATCCCTCAGGGAGCTGCTGGAGACCTCGGATGTGGTGGGCAACATCCGGTTCACGCATCCCACGCTATACGTCTTCCCCGGCGGCCAGGGCGATGCAGCGCTCTTCGGGATCAATGGCTTTAATATGCTGGGTGAGTTTCTCTAGCAGATCTGGTAAAGATTAGGTCTAGTAACTCACCTCCTCCTCCTCCTTCTACTCCTTCTCTCTCTCCGCCACAGTTGATGGCGGTTTCAATAGGAAGGCCTGCTTCTGGGACTTTGCCCGCCACCTGGACCGCCTGGACGCCGTGCTAATGACGCGCCTGAACAACAGCAATGTGCAGGGACTGGGAGCCGTGGTGGCGCGAAAGAGGGACTCCCATGTCTATCCCCAGATTGGACACTTCTTCGGCAATGTACCTGATCGTCGTGGCTGCCAGGCCAGCAGTCCCGATGGCGACAAGGATCGCGATCCGCTGCTCATCGATCTCTTTGAGCGCGGCCATGGCATCGTCAATGACCTGAAGGCCCTGGACCTGAAGCCGCAGGTCTGTTACCGCAACCAGGAGCCGGTGAATCTGTACCACAAGGTGGGTCACGGCACCCTGGACATGTATGTGATAAGTCCGGCCCGTGACTCCAAGGAGGTGAAGGAGTTCCTCCAGAAGTGGCATGCCGGCGATCAGCGTCTCTTCGCGGGTCGCGAGTCGCGTGACTTTAACTTTCCGCTGCAGAATCTCGTCTCCATATGCGCCCTCTTGGTGTGGCAGCCCGCCAATCCCGAGGACACCATCACACGCATCCTGTTCCCGGGCAGCACGCCCGACTTCAAGATCCAGGAGGGTCTGGAGAAGCTCAAGCATCTGGAGTTCATGAAGCACTCCACCTGCACGGCCAAGTCCATAGCCCCGGCCATGGCCATCCAGACGGTGGCCAGCACGCGCAAGAGCCTCAAGTCGGCCATTGAGGCCACGCCCGCTCCGCCCAGTGCCACGTACAAGAGCGCCAAGTTTGGTGGCCCGGTGGGCAGTGGTGTCCAGCAGCAGGACAACAAGGCCAAGGAGGCAGCGGCAGCGGCAGCAGCAGCGGCGGCAGCGGCAGCGGCGGCCGCGGCAGCAGCGGCAGCAGCAGCGGCCGCGGCGGCAGTTGGACGAACCAAGGCCGATTCCATAGACACGGATGCAGAGCCAGAGGCGGAACAGGAGCCAGAGGCAGAGCCTGAGCCGGTGGATACTGGAGATGAGGCTGCACCCGAGGCGGAAGCCGAACAGGACAACATCAAGGATGCAGGGGAGGAGAAGAAGGCGGAAAAGGCAGAGAAGGCGGAGAAGGCAGAGAAGACGGAGAAGGCGGAGAAGGAGGTGCTGATCATCAAGCCCCAGTCCCAGCAGGCTGCGGCGGCAGGCACACCAGCTCCAGCCAAGGATGCAGTGGATGCTGTGGCTGTGCCACCCGCGACTGCTGCCAGTGAGGCCACGCCCACCGGCAAGCCCTCTGGCAAGGCGCCAGCATCCTCAGCCAAGGGTGCCGCTGGCAAGGCGGCAGACAAGCCACGAGCTGAGGTGAAGCCTGTGGTGCGCTCCCGAATCGATACCAAGCCGCCCAAGTCCATGGATCGCAAGCTGGCCAAGCCGCGGGATGAGAAGAAGAGCTCACCCACGGCCACGCCCGCCGCCACCGCGGCCCGGACAGCGGTCAAGGCATCCAAGGCCCTGAGCAGCCGACCCGCGGCCACCAAGTCCAGTCCCAGCAGCACGCCGGCCAAGAGCGCCAAGGAGGCCAACAATCGCAAGGTGTTGGAGTCCAAGCAGCAGGCGGCCCGGGTGCAGGCCACCAGCACCGTGGCGCAGGCCAGGCGGGTGACCACCGCCAGCACGGAGAGAAGGGTTCAGACGGACACAAAGGCGGGAACTTCAACCACGACGACGGCAACGGGAGCTGCTGGAGGAGCTGGAGCCGCGCAGCGGAAGCCCATCTCCAGGAGACCGCGTGGCGTGTCGCCTTCGAAGCGGGCACCTGCTCCCGGCAGTCCGGTGAAGCAGGCCAAGCCGAATCTGAAGAAGACGCGACTGGAGAAGGGCGGCACCACCACCGACTCCAGCCTGGTGTCCACACCGTCGGCGGACGAGGCGACGGCGGCCAAGAAGCTGCTGCAGGACCTTAGCGCCTCTCAGGAACTCGATGCGGAGAAGCAGCGCGAGCTGGACGACCTCAAGGAGGAGCAGGAGGTGGTGCGCGAGATCGAGGCGGTGTTCAGTCGCGACGAGATGAAGCGCCACCAGCACCAGCAGCAGCAGCAGCAGCAGATCAAGGCCGAGCTGCGCGAGATGCCCGCCGACGGCGAGGAGGAGCCCGAGGAGGAGGAGGAGGAGTACCTGATCATCGAGAAGGAGGAGGTGGAGCAATACACCGAGGACTCCATTGTGGAGCAGGAGAGCAGCATGACCAAGGAGGAGGAGGAGATCCAGAAGCATCAGCGCGACTCGCAGGAGTCGGAGAAGAAGCGCAAGAAGAGCGCCGAGGAGGAGATCGAGGCGGCCATAGCCAAGGTGGAGGCTGCCGAGCGGAAGGCACGCCTGGAGGGCAGCACTGCCTCCGCCAGGCAGGAGGAGGAGCAGGCCGATGCCGATGCCGATGCCGAGGCCGGACAGCAGCTGGAGACGAGCGACATCAAGGCCGAGGTCCAGGAAATCATTGCCGCTGCCAAGGACCTGGCCAAGGAGCAGCTGGTGGCCAAGCCCGCCGGCGAGGAAACGGAGTTCTCCTCGCCCACGCCCGAGGAGAAGCTGAGCAAGAAGACCTCGGACACCAAGGACGAGCCCGCAGAGGAGCCGCCCGTCGACGCCGGCCTGCCCGTCAATCTGCAGGAGAGCCTGCCCGAGGAGAAGTTCTCGGCCACCATCGAGTCGGGGGCCACCACGGCGCCCACCCTGCCCGAGGATGAGCGCATACCGCTGGACCAGATCAAGGAGGACCTGGTCATCGAGGAGAAGTACGTCAAGGAGGAGACCAAGGAGACGGAGGCCATTGTGGTGGCCGTGGCCACGGCCACGGTTCAGGCTGTGGCTGCCGCGGCGGCAGCAGCTCCCGCTGCCCTCAAGGCGGACATCCTGGCGGGAGTCACGGCCAAGGATGCCGTGGCAGCGCCCAAGGATGGCAAGCTGGGCGAGCTGCCCGATTCCGGTGAGCGGGTGCTGCCCATGAAGATGACCTTCGAGGCGCAGCAGAATCTCCTCCGAGATGTGATCAAGACGCCCGACGAGGTCGCCGATCTGCCGGTGCACGAGGAAGCCGATCTGGGGCTGTACGAGAAGGACAGCCAGGATGCGGGTGCCAAGAGCATTTCCCATAAGGAGGAGTCCGCCAAGGAGGAGAAGGAGACGGACGACGAAAAGGAAACCAAGGAGGCAGAAGGAGAGGTGGAAGCCGAAGCCGAAGCCGAGGGCGAGCAGGAGAAAGCTGCAGAGGAGGAACCGCCCAAGGTAGTGGAGATCCTTGTTTCCCCTTCACCCCAGGAAGAGGTTAAGGCGGAGGAGGAGGTTGAGGAAGTCAAGACGCCCGCCGATAAGGTGTCGCCAGTCCAGGAAGAAGCAAAGGAGCCCGCAGAGGCAGCGGAAGACAAGGAAGAACCTCAGCCAGAGGAGCCCGAGGAGAAGGCCGATAAGCCCGAAGCAGCTGCTGTCATCATCACCGAGAAGGAGGCCAAGAAGTCGGCCAGCACGCCCGAGGAGAAGGAGACCAGCGACATCACCTCCGACGATGAGCTGCCCGCCCAGTTGGCAGCACCTCTGACAACCGCTGCTCCCAAGGAGGCCAAGGATCGCGAGGACACCGTCTCCATGGAGAGCCCAGCCACCATCGAGGAGGCCATCGAGGTGGAGGTGCAGGTGCAGACCAAGCAGACCCAGCTGGCAGCCGCCCAGAAGAAGCAGCCAGAGGCAGAGAAGGAGGACGAGAAGGAGACCGAAAAGGAGGCAGATAAGGAGTCCGAGAAGGAGGCCGAATCCCGACCCGAGTCGGCTAAACCCGGCAGCCCCAAGGACGACGAGGCAGTGTCCAAGGAGACCTCACGCCGCGAGTCCGTTGCCAAGCCTGATGAGAAGCCCGAAGAGAAGCCTGCTTCCCGACCAGAATCCGTGGCGGAGAGCGTCAAGGATGCAGCTGAGGCAGCGCAGAGTCGCCGGGAATCGGTGGCAGAGAGCGTAAAGGCAGAGAGCACCAAGGACACCGCACAGTCGCCGTCTCCTGCCGCCTCCAAGGAGGCCTCCCGACCCGAATCAGTCGCCGCTGACAAGTCCAAGGAACCATCTCGTCGGGAATCCATTGCTGAAAGCACCAAGGCCGAGAGCACCAAGGATGACAAGTCGCCGCTGGCCTCCAAGGAAGCTTCGCGGCCTGCCTCCGCCGAAGGTATCATCGATGAGGCGGAAGCCAAGCCAGAGAGCCGCCGGGACAGCGTCAAGGATGAGAAGTCGCCGCTTGCCTCGAAGGAAGCATCCAGGCCAGCGTCCGCAGTGGGTGAAGCAGACAAGTCCAAGGAGCCATCGCGTCGAGAATCCGTTGCCGAAAGCACCAAGGCAGAAAGCGCCAAGGATGAGAAGGAGTCGCCCCTGGCCTCTAAGGAGGCATCCCGCCCAGAATCTGTGGCCGAAAGCGTCAAGGATCAAGCCGACAGCCGACGGGAGTCCGTGGCAGCCGAGGAGGTGAAGATATCAGACCAAAAGTCGGCACAGGCCTCCAAGGAAGCCTCGCGGCCAGAGTCAGCTGTGGGCAGCACCAAGGATGAGGGCGACAAGTCTAAGGAGCCATCGCGTCGCGAATCTGTGGCCGAAAGCATCAAGGCAGAGAGCACGAAGGATGAGAAGTCTCCACTGGCCTCCAAGGAGGTCTCCCGGCCAGCATCAGTGGCGGAGAGCGTGAAGGACGAGGCTGACAAGCCAGAAAGTCGTCCAGGATCCGTGGCTGAGAGTGCCAAGGACGGAAAGACATCCCCAGCAGTGTCCAGACCCGAATCCGTTGTGGAGAGCGTCAAGGATGATAAGTCCAAGGAGCCATCTCGTCGGGAATCGGTCGCCGAAAGCGTCAAGGCTGAGAGCGCAAAGGCAGAGAGTTCCAAGGAAGCCTCTCGGCCGGAGTCGGTGGCTGACAAATCCAAAGAGCCATCCCCGCTGCCATCCCGAGAGGTCTCGCGACCAGGATCTGTAATTGGAAGCACCAAGGATGCCACCGAGAAGCCAGAGAGCCGGCGGGAGTCGGTCGCCGAGAGCGTCAAGGCAGAGAGCACCAAGGATGAGAAGGAGTCGCCCCTGGCCTCCAAAGAGGCTTCCCGGAAAGCATCGGTGGCGGAGAGCGTCAAAGCTGAATCACGTCGCGAATCCGTGGCCGAAAGCGTCAAGGCGGAGAGTGTGAAGGATGCCTCCAAGGACGCCTCCAAGGAAGCCTCGCGACCAGAGTCAGTGGCCGAAAGTGTCAAGGACGAGGGTGCCAAGTCCAAAGAGCCCTCCCGACCGGCCTCCGTGGCGGAGAGCAAGTCACCCGTGGTGATCTCGCGGGATGTCTCCAGGCCGGAATCACCAGCGGAAAGCGACAAGGACGACACTGACAAGCCAGAATCAGTCGTGGAAAGTGTGAAGCCAGTCAAGGATGACAAGTCTCAGCTGGCATCCAAGGAAGCGTCCCGACCAGCCTCCGTTGCCGAAGCTGACAAGTCCAAGGAACCATCTCGCCGGGAGTCGGTGGCCGAAAGCACCAAGGCAGAGAGCATCAAGGCGGTAAGCGTCAAGGATGACAAGTCTGCGGCTGCATCGAAGGAACCCTCCAGACCAGGTTCCGTCGTGGAGAGCGTCAAGGATGAAGCAGAGACAGCAGAAAGTCGTCGGGAATCCGTTGCTGAAAGCCTTAAGGCAGGCAGCATCAAGGATGAAAAGTCCGCCCAGGCCTCCAAGGAAGCATCCCGACCAGAGTCCGTGGCCGAGTCCGTCAAGGATGAGCCAGCCGCTGCCGACAAGTCCAAGGAGCCGTCTCGCCGGGAATCGGTTGCAGAGAGTGTCAAGCCAGACTCCTCCGCAGTCGCATCCAAGGAGCCTTCTCGCCCCGAGTCCGCGGCTGAGAGCGTCAAGGATTCAGCTGCCCAGTCGAAGGAGGCATCTCGCCCTGCATCCGTGGCCGAAAGCACCAAGGCGGAGAGTACAAAGGACGAAGCTGACAAGTCCAAGGACGCCTCTCGGCGGGAATCAGTGGCCGAAAGTGTGAAGGAGGAGAGCGTTAAGGATGGCAAGTCCCCGCTGGCCTCGAAGGAGGCATCCCGACCAGAATCCGTGGCGGAAAGTGTCCAGGCTGAAGCTGAGAAGTCCAAGGAAGCATCTCGGCGAGAGTCTATGGCGGAGAGCGTTAAGGCAGAGAGCTCCAAGGACGACAAGTCCGCAGCTGCTTCAAAGGAACCATCCAGGCCAGGTTCCGTGGTGGAGAGCGTCAAGGACGAAGCCGAGAAGGTGGAAAGTCGCCCGGCATCCGTGGCCGAGAGCGTGAAACCAGACAGCGCCAAGGACGACAGGTCTGCACCTGCATCCAAGGAAGCCTCGCGGCCAGAGTCCGTGGTTGAGAGTGTCAAGGACGAAGCGGAGAAGTCCAAGGAACCTTCCCGTCGGGAGTCCATCGCCGAAAGCGTCAAGGCGGAGAGTACAAAGGACGAGAAATCGCCCATTGCCTCCAAGGAGGCATCCCGCCCAGAATCTGTAGCTGGAAGCGTGAAAGATGAAGCTGACAAGTCCAAGGAGCCTTCGAGACGTGAATCAGTCGCTGAAAGCGTAAAGGCGGAAAGTACAAAGGACGAGAAGTCCCCGGTGGCCTCCAAGGAGGCATCCCGCCCGGCTTCGGCTGTGGAGAGCGTAAAGGACGACGTTGAGCAGGCAGAAAGTCGTCGGGAATCGGTTGCCGAGAGCCTTAAGGCAGGCAGTGTCCAGGACGAGAAGTCAGCCCAGGCCTCGAAGGATGTGTCCCGACCTGAGTCGGTGGCGGAGCCAGCTAAGGAGGAAGACAAGTCCAAGGAGCCCTCACGAAGGGAATCCCTGGCTGATAAGTCCACAGCTATTTCAAAGGAATCCTCTCCCAGACCTCTTTCCGTGGCCAGTGATCATGCCGAGGCGGAGTTGAAGGCCTCCCGGCCAGAATCAGTGGCCGAGACAGCGTCTTCGCCCATCGAGGAAGCTGTGCTGGAGTTCCCAGAGGAGGAGGTTGTAAAGAGAGCCAGCCTGGCGCTCAACCTTCAGGCAGAGCCAGCAGGAAAGCTGCCCACGGACTCGAGTCCCGTTGACGTGGCCGAGGGAGACTTCTCCCAAGTCGCCGTGGCTCCTCTCTCCTCTGGGGCAGCCGTGTCCTCGAAGCCTGCTGAGCTCTCAAAGATTGGGGCCGCGGTCACCGTGTCATCGCCCGTCGACGAGGCTCCCAAGACGCCGTCTGCCTCGGACCACGAATCCCGGCCAGATTCACCCGACGAAGGCGCAGAGCCAGAGAGCGCTGCCAAGTCTCCAATCGCCTCGAAGGAGACCTCCAGGCCGGCATCAGTGGCGGAAGTTATCCAGGAAAGTCCCAAGGATGGCAAGTCCAAGGACGGATCTCGTCGCGATTCGGTGGCAGACTCGAAGGAGACCTCACGACCCGCCTCGGCGGCGGCTGAAACCGCCTCATCCCCGATTGAGGAGGCAGCCAAGGACTTCCCACAGCTGCCCCTGAGCCTGGAGCTGCAGGGTAACCTCCCAACTCTGTCCAGTCCCGTGGATGTGGCCCACGGCGACTTCCCCCAGACAGCAACGCCCACAAGCTCGCCCACTTCTGGCCAGCCGGCCGAGCACGCCAAGGTCGACATCGAGCAGACTGTGTCGAGTCCGGTGGACGAAGCAGCCAAGTCCCCGATCGGATCGCACGTCTCATCCTCGGAGCGTCCCGAATCCCCGGCCGAGAGTGCCAAGGATGAGGCTGAGCAGGCCGGCTCCCTGATCCACTCCAAGGAGCCCTCGCGGCGCGAATCCGTGGCCGAAAGTACAAAGGCAGACAGTGCCAAGGATGACAAGTCTCCGCTGGCCTCCAAGCAGGCCTCCCGCCCAGAATCTGTGGCTGGTAGTGTCAAGGCGGAGGCAGAGTCCAAGGAGCCTTCACGGCGGGAATCCCTGGCCGAGAGCGTGAAGCCCGAGGATAAGTCCAAGGAGCCTTCCCGACCCGACTCGGTGGTGGAGAGCCTCAAAGACGAAGCCGAGAAGGAAGCCAAGGAACCGTCGCGTCCCGTATCCGTTGCAGAAAGCACAAAGGCGGAGAGCACAAAGGACGAGAAGTCCCCGCTGGCCTCCAAGGAGGTCTCCCGTCCAGCATCGGTGGCGGAGAGCGTGAAGGACGAGGCTGACAAGCCGGAAAGTCGCCCAGCCTCCGTGGCTGAGAGTGCCAAGGACGGAAAGACATCTCCAGCTGTCTGCAGACCCGAATCCGTTGTGGAGAGCGTCAAGGATGATAAGTCCAAGGAGCCATCTCGTCGGGAATCGGTCGCCGAAAGCGTCAAGGCAGAGAGCACGAAGGCGGAGGGTTCCAAGGAAGCCTCTCGGCCGGAGTCGGTGGCTGGAAGTGGTGACAAATCCAAGGATCCATCCCGTAGGGAATCTGTCGCTGAAAGCGCCAAGGATGACAAGTCCGCCGTGGCCTCGAAGGAAGCCTCCCGACCGGGCTCAGTTGTGGAGAGCCTGAAGGACGAGACTGAGAAGCCAGAGGCAGTGTCTCCCCCAGGCTCAAAGGCAGTGTCCCGACCAGAGTCGGTGATGGAGACCGTGGTGGTGGTCTCCGAGCAGGCCCAGGAGGAGTCCCGCCGCGAATCTGTGGCCGAAAGCCTCAAGGCGGAGAGCACAAAGGATGAGAAGTCACCGCTGGCCTCCAAGGAGGTCTCACGACCCGAATCGGTGGTGGAAAGTGTCAAGGATGAGGCCGAGAAGGCTGACAAGTCCGCCTTGGCCTCCAAGGAGGCCTCGAGACCCGAGTCCGTTGTGGAGAGCATCAAGGACGAAGCCGAGAAGCCCGAAAGTCGCCGGGAGTCGGTCGCGGCCGAAAGCGTCAAGCCAGAAAGTACAAAGGATGAAGCGTCTGCACCTGCCTCCAAGGAGGCCTCCCGGCCGGGATCCGTGGCGGATGACAAGTCCAAGGAGCCATCCCGACCAGCGTCGGTGGCAGAGAGCACCCAGGCGGAGAGTACAAAGGACGACAAGTCGCCCCTTGCGACTTCCAAGGAACCGTCCCGACCAGCATCCGTGATCGAGAGTGTCAAGGACGACGACGAGAAGCCCGAAAGCCGACGGGAATCAGCGGCTGAGAGCCTTAAGGCAGGCAGTGCCAAGGACGACAAGTCCCCGCTGGCCTCCAAGGACGTCTCTCGCCCCGAGTCAGTGGCGGAAAGTGTCAAGGATGAGGCGGAGCGATCCAAGGAGCCGTCGCGCCGCGAGTCTGTCGCTGAGAGCATCAAGGCGGAGGAGAGCGTCAAGGAAGTCTCCACGCTGCTGGCCTCCAAGGAAGCCTCTCGGCCAGGATCCGTTGCAGAAAGCGTCAAAGACGAAGACCAAAAGGCTGCCAGTCATCGGGGATCCGTCGCTGAGAGCGCCAAGGACGACAAGTCGCCAGTGGCCTCCAAGGAGGCTTCCCGCCCAGAATCTGTAGCTGAAAGCGTGAAGGATGAAGCAGAGAAGTCCAAGGAACCGTCGCGAAGGGAATCTGTTGCAGAAAGCGTAAAGGCGGAAAGTACAAAGGATGAAAAGTCTCCAGTGGCCTCCAAGGAGACCTCCCGCCCGGCATCCGCTGTGGAGAGCATAAAGGACGAAGTTGAACAGGCAGAAAGTCGTCGGGATTCGGTTGCTGAGAGCCTTAAGGCAGGCAGCGTCAAGGATGAGAAGTCTGCCCAGGCCTCCAAGGAAGCATCCCGACCAGAGTCCGTGGCCGAGTCCGTCAAGGATGAGCCAGCCGCTGCCGACAAGTCCAAGGAGCCGTCTCGCCGGGAATCGGTTGCAGAGAGTGTCAAGCCAGACTCCTCCGCAGTCGCATCCAAGGAGCCTTCTCGCCCCGAGTCCGCGGCTGAGAGCGTCAAGGATTCAGCTGCCCAGTCGAAGGAGGCATCTCGCCCTGCATCCGTGGCCGAAAGCACCAAGGCGGAGAGTACAAAGGACGAAGCTGACAAGTCCAAGGACGCCTCTCGGCGGGAATCAGTGGCCGAAAGTGTGAAGGAGGAGAGCGTTAAGGATGGCAAGTCCCCGCTGGCCTCGAAGGAGGCATCCCGACC
>JAEIIU010056424.1:0-16219 GCA_018874675.1 Drosophila baimaii
ATGACTCCTTCACTGCGTTGCAAACTTCTGACTAAAATTATAATACCCTGCAAGGGTATAAAAATGTAACTTTTGTTTTTTATAATGCAGCGTAACCTGCTGCAGCCTATTAAAAATCTTAAGCTCAAGCCCCTTTTATAAAGTATTTATCTTTTTGCCAGTGTTAATTTGCGGCAATTTAAACTCTATTAATAAATACCCATATAGTGTAAGCTGCCACACAAAAAGTAACCGCAACTGAACCCCTGGCAACATACCGAATACCGAATGAGGCTGGAGAAGCCCCAGAAAGAACCCTTTTTCCCAAGGCAGCCGCCCAACTGCCTCGTCGACTAATTTCATTTCCGTTTTTGTGCTATTTAATTTCCGCTAGAGCAAGGCGAGCGAGACAGAGCAACTGCTTATAAATAAATTTCAATTAATTAAGCACACACACAGATACGCACACAGACAACAGAAAATCAAGGAGAATGGCGCCAAGACCAAGTTTCTTTTGACGTCTTTGGTCATATTTATAACTTAAACAAGCAAACAGAAGCCATTTAACTTGGCCGCCAACTACCAGCCTTACTTTACGCTATACAGAGGGGAAAAATTTGCTTTTAATAATAATTTTATACTGGGAAAATATTAAATTATAAGGTGTTAATAATACACTTTTAACTTTAATAAATAATTCTGTACACACCATATACTTTTTGTATAATATTTGTTATAAGGAAATTATTATAAATTTAGCCATCCTATAATGTACATTTTTTCTCTCTGTCCATATTTTTTGCCCCGCCTTATTCTCACCTGGATGCTGGCACAATAAACGTCAACGAGTACAGCGCGGTACATGCCACACAGGTGTATCAGGTAACTCGTTCCGGCCACGAGCACTGCGACGTCACCGAGGGCGTCCTGCTGGATATTACGCCGCTGGTGGTCGATGGCAGGAAGCTGGTTACCCTGTACGACAAGGACCTAACCGAGGGAGTTAACTTGCTAATTGGTGGGTAGTCTCGACCCGGTCGCACTTACCGCTCGTCGGCTCTACTAACTTTGCGGTGAACAGGCAAATTGGTTTACTCAGACGGCTTTGAAGCGCTGAAGAGAGGAGTTGCCTTAATTAGTTCATTTTATTTCCTCTCATTAAAAAATTTAAGTAACGATGCAGCGTCCTGCAAAAAATTAACATTTTGGCAGCAAGATTATAAAAATAAAAAAGGTTGTTAGTTTGAAAAAATATCTCCTTTAAATAAATAATAATTCCAAGCCATGCCCTTGCAACTTTTTCGTTAATACCTTGACTTGGGAAAGAGCATTCGCTTGAATGTTGTACCCAAAAGCTCCCTCAGCAGCTATCAACACCTGCAGATGAGCCTCTCCTCCACCTTCCCTCTCGTTAGGGTATTCCATCTTCATCTATCCCAGAGGCATCTCGCATCTCCTCTTGTCACAGGACACCGCCTTTGGGGAGCCATTTTTTTTTTGCCTTCCCTATTTGTGGTTCCCGTTCGGCCTATTAAGTACTTTTTTCGCTCCCTTGTCTGGCCAGCCTTCGTGTAGCCTTAATTAATATG
The DNA here is from genome assembly GCA_018874675.1 of Drosophila baimaii. Classification (NCBI taxonomy): domain Eukaryota; kingdom Metazoa; phylum Arthropoda; class Insecta; order Diptera; family Drosophilidae; genus Drosophila; species Drosophila baimaii. Next base: position 1,569 of record JAEIIU010056424.1, read on the forward strand.
AACCCCTATTTTATCCAATCCCTCCCCCCGCTTCGTGGCCGCCGCCTCTGTGCCGCAGTGGTGTCCGAGCTGTGGGGAGCACAGTGTGTGCGCCTGAAGGTGACCACCAAAACCGACAACTGCGGCGAGAATGCCGATTGTTCCGGCAAGGGAGTATGCTACTCGGATTCCGGAATGGAGGAGTACGAGTGCCAGTGCTGCAGTGGATTCGCAGGACCACATTGCGAGGAGATCGACGCGTGCAACCCGAGTCCTTGTACTAACAATGGTATCTGCGTGGACCTATCGCAGGGTCACGAGGGCAACTCCTATCAGTGCCTGTGTCCGTACGGTAAGGTCATTAGCTTACAGCCTCATTAGTCGTGGCTGCCTCCGATAATATGCCTCCCATTAATATGCCTCCTATGCCATCTCTCTGTGTATTCCTGCAGGATATGCGGGCAAGAACTGTCAATACGAGTCGGATCCCTGCAATCCCGCCGAGTGTATGAACGGAGGCAGCTGTGTGGGCAATTCCACGCACTTTCGGTGAGTCAAAGGCAAATAGCCAAGGAGACAAGGCGCAAAGAAGGAGCAAAAAAACTAGACGGCGGAGGCTTAGAGACACTCCGAAAAATGTCACGGATTTTGTAGGGATAGAATATGGAATCTGCAAGCTAAGACATCTTAATTGTATACACAAAATATAGACTTTACTTTCTTAATTTATTTTACACAAGTCTTAGTAATTTTCCCAATCCAAATTTTCATTTAAAAATATATTAACACAATTGCAGAAGGACACTTCAAGGATAACATTAAAGCAAACTCATTTAGTAAATATTTGCCTAAACATTTTAAATGAATGTCCAACTATTAAAGCCATTTTTAGAGAACCCTTTAAGCCTTTCCCCTTAGTATGCAAATAAAGTATTCCCTTGCTGAATTTCTACAATGCAAAAATACCTTTTTTTGTTGAGTGCAGTGTACACATACAGTTGGGAACCCTAGAGAGCAGGAGCAGCCGCAGCAGCAGCAGCTTTCATTCAATTATCGTGACCATTGTTTTGCGGTTCAGTCTAGCCGCCGTCGCCGTCTGTGTTTGCTCATAAATGTTGACTTTTGTCGCATGTTCAAAAATTCCCCATTTCTCCATGACTCTCCTATTTTTTTTTTCATTTTTTTGTTTGCCTTTTGCGCCATCTCCCTGCCGTATTAACCCGCTGTTGCCCCGCCGCTTGCAGCTGCGATTGTACGCCCGGCTTCACAGGACCTTTGTGCCAGCACAGCCTGAACGAGTGCGAGTCCTCGCCGTGTGTTCACGGCATCTGCGTGGACCAGGAGGACGGATTCCGATGCTTCTGCCAGCCAGGTGAGTAAATGTGGCAAACAGTTTCAGCCAAATAAACGCAAATTGCCTTCATTCTTTTGTGTGTTGACTCGCTGGCGAAATCGCTCCCATAATGCCAATATTTTGTGAGTTATCATCGTGGAAATTTCACACAATGATTGTTGGCTTTGCTGGGATCTATTATATATTGGCGGTTTTTTTTTTTTTGTCTCATTGGATGGGGGAATTGGAACTAGTTTTGGCTCATACGAATTTTGTTAACAGAATGTTGGCAAATTTGTTCTATGAAGATTAAGGAATACTTATATTGAGAGGAAAAGTGCGACATAAAATATATACAAAAATATCACATCAAAAATATCGTTTTTTTTTTGTTGTACCGATATTTTAAATATCGAAAAATATCGAGTTTAACGTATAAATATCGATATATTGAACTAATATCCGGAAATTGTATTTAATTTATTTAAAACTAATTTAAAACTAATTTTTTAATTAGTTTTTCATATTTTTATCTAAGAATGATAAACTAAGCAAAGGCTCTTTTGAAAAACAGTTCGATATATCAAGCATTAAATCGATGTATCGATATTTAGATATTTTTGCCATCCGAATTTAAAGATTCAATGATTTTATATTTATTCTGCCGAATAATACAATTTTAAGTAATAATTTGGCGTAGTTAAAACTAGCTTATAACTATTTTATATACTTGAAATAAAATAATTAGCTCTATATTTCTTAAAAGCCACCAGATATTAAATATACTCCCAGATTTTAGACCAGATTTAATTACTGAAAACAAAAGAAAATATATTCAGTTAATTTTCAATTTCATATTAACATTTTACATTGCGTTTCAATGCCTTATTTGCACTAACAAAATAATCCCTTAAATAAATATACTTTTCTGCGTTTTAAGTCGCTGTCTGTATTAAATTCAATTCAATCAAATATTAATCTAAATCGATTTTTCATGTTTTGCACGTAGAATTTCATTTTTATTGGCGCACGAACCTGGTTTCGATAATTTTCCTACGAAATCCACGTACTTTAAGGCAATCAAATTGCGCTTTCGCAATTGAATTGAAATCTGCGCAAATCAAAAATCTACATTGAAGCTCATAAATTATTTCATTGGCACAAACACAATTTGCATAAATCGCACTCAATCACAATGAAAGTAAATGTACATAAAGGTCGGTGAGACATAGACAGAGACGAGGGCAATTTTGGGGGACTGTCTCGACAGTCGAGCGCGCCCGGCTCTGTCTCCGGCGTCTTCGTCGTCGTCGCCGGCGAAGGCATTTCTCTTCAGCTCTCCATTTCTCCATTGAAATTTCCATTTCATTTACTTTGCACATTTACATTACCCGCAACCTATTCACCTCCTTCTTCTCCGTTTCCCTCTCCGGACTTCTGTCTCGCAGGATTCGCCGGCGAGCTGTGCAACTTCGAGTATAATGAATGCGAATCGAATCCGTGTCAGAATGGCGGCGAGTGCATCGATCACATTGGCAGCTACGAGTGTCGCTGCACGAAGGGCTACAGCGGCAATCGTTGCCAAATTAAGGTGAGTGAACAAATGCCAAATATATATAAAATGGTCTCCCTTTTTTTTTATTGACCAAGCCGAGAAAGGAAATACCTTAACAAAAAAAAATTCCAGATATAAAAGATAAATGGGAATACATTCCAATAAACTTTGACTAAGTAAAACTTCCCTGCATTTGCCCATTTTATTTTAAAGACTTGTATTTACATCACTTTAAGCATTTAAAATATGCAACAAAAATCCAACCCAGAGGTGTGAATTCGTAACATTCAAATCTCCCATGAATGGCGATCCTCTAGAGTGCCCATTAGTTGATTCACGCTCCCCGAGATAATCAATATTTTGTATTGAAAACAAATCCTGCGACAATTCCCTGGCGTAAAAGTCGAAGGACCCCCAGCCGCACGGCAGTTGTCTGCAGAACTTGAATGGTATTGATTTAATTTGCTCAGACCGAGGACTCGCGCTGCCGCACTCACACATGCATGGGAAATGGGATTCCACATGTGTGTACGTATATGCGGTGTGGGCGAGTAGTAGATGTATCCTTCAGATACGAATGCTGGGCAAATACATTTTTGAATACGTAATGAAGTTTCAGCGAAGCTACCTCCCTCCCACCCTCCATTCCTATCTCGACTCAGCCACAATATGCTTTGATTTGTGCCGATTTTTTTTTTTCACTTTCCCTCTCTCTCTCTCTGCTCCGTAGGTTGATTTCTGCGCCAACAAGCCTTGCCCCGAAGGACACCGCTGTATTGATCATGGAAATGATTTCAGCTGCGAATGCCCCGGAGGTCGCAACGGACCGGATTGTAATCAAATGCCACGAACGGTAAGTCATGATTTATGCAGTTTGGCTTTCTGGTTTGAGTTCTGGGCTTGAGTTCGGTGGTTTTTGGGGTAGACCTGCTGCTGCTGCTGCTGCTGCTGGCAAAAATGCCAGCAAATAGCCACAAATTGCTGGCCTACTGTGCAGCGGCATAATTGTAGGCAATCTTGTTCGGTTCACAGCTGCTGTTGTTACAGCTGCTGCTGCTGCACAATTTCATACACAATTGTTTATGTGCTGCGGTTGGTGTGCATTTTTAAGCTGATTTACGGCTCCGACTGGTTGGCATTTAATGAATAGTTTTGTGTGTGTGTGTGTGAGCCCCCACCTGAATTTCTTATTGAAATTGATATGCGATGTCAAAGTTCTCCCTGCCTAACCCAGCAAATCAATTTATATTCAAGGCTATGCACTAACATTCAAATAACGTAATATAAACTCAATTAAACAGTGAATTTTAAGGTACAACGTGAGGTCTGAATTGGGGTAATTATTAGTGTAAGAAGGCTTTAAGAGCTTTTATCTAATAACAAGATGCGTAACGATCATAATTGCCATATGAAAGCATTTTTCTGCAGGCGAAGAAAATCGCGCTCTCTCTGCTCTCACAAAGAGAGTAACAATAGCAACATTGAAAGCTCTTGCATGCATGTAAAAAAAAACAAGTGAATACGTATGTGAGCGTACATATTTAGAATACATGAGAAGCTTAAAAGCGCGCTCTCTCTAGTTTTTTAAGCAAACTTTCAAGGGAGCCTGGAACCAGCTCTGGGCATGAAAATATTCATGTTGTATGGCGTGCGGCATCTTGTTGCTATACTATTCTTTAATATGACCCTCTTCGATACTACATTTTAAGTACTTTTAATAAATATTTTGTGAGTTTGCGGACCTAGTCGGTTTCCCATTAAAATATCTATTCCATTATAATTCCCTGCCCCTGTTTAGCCTTGCAAATATCTATTTCCATTCAAGGCTCGTTCCCTGGACAGCCGCCAACTTGGTTCATAAATTGAGTTAACTTTTCTTTTTGGGTGGCGAACTAACTCGAAAAGAATTTAATAAACGCCCAATGGACTTGATAATTTGTGGTGCTAAAATAAAACTTAACAAAATGTACATAAATTAAGCGTCAAGGCGCCATAATTAAAGCTTTGTGGAAATGATGGACACGCTGACTAACCGCGACTGCTCCAAGGACCGGAGAGATCCCCGGAACACTGTCATTATGCTTAGGGAGCCCGCACGATGAGGGGGCGTGGCAGGACGAGACCACGGCTAGAATTTGCGGCTGCCAGCAGTAGTGGGTGCTGCTGGTGGCTGGTGGCTGGTGGCTGGTGGCTGGTGGCTCGTGGCTCCTGTTGGGGAAGGCAGCGAAATTAATTACATTTTACATGCCAGGCACACACACACAGAAATTGGAAGAATGGAGGCTGCGAGGAGCTTCCCTCACGGTAATTGTTGGGTTTGGGTGCGGTTAGATGATAGCGGCCTTCATGAGGGCAAAGATATAATATAAAAAAATTGTTGTTCCTCCCATTTTTGTTGCACAACAGTATGCTACTGAAAGAGTAGTGGGGAAATTATAAAGGAAAAATTGTTCTAGATGGTTTTTTATATTTAAAAAAATGATAAAAATATATGTTATGGTTAGATATGTCCTATTTAATGGCTTGCTGCTCAATCCCCCACCAATGCATTGATAACTCTCAGTACTTCCAGCAATGCAACGTGAATCCCTGCACCCATGGCGGCACTTGTTGGTCCAGCGGCGATAGCTTCTACTGCGCCTGTCGTCCCGGCTACACGGGCACCATGTGCGAAGGTGAGTCCTCGGTCCGAGTCCCGGTCGCTGTGTCCCCCAAAAGTCATTAACTTGATTAGGGCCATCGGTCGGTGGACTCGTGCGCTGAAAATATGTTTCCCTCGGCGGCTATCTAACGTTTTTTTTTCTCTCTTCTTGTTGTCGCCTGATTTCCCGCCGCTTTCCCCGGGCTTTATCCGGCTCGACATTCTGCTTTTTCCGGCCTTTTTGCAGATGAGTTTGTGGTGGAGACTGTCGTTAGCTCCAGCGAATTTATTGTGGACGATGCGAACGCTAGAAATTTTAATGACAAAACTTTCGGTTCATCGGTTGTGCTTAAGAGTCCCATTGAATTGCATAATGCATATTTTGCGGCCGGAGTCCTGGCAGCCGCCATTTTCATCGTTGCCGTTGTGGTGAGTATCCAGCATTCCAGCATATATCCCCCTCTCCATCCCCGAAAAAAGCCAGGGAGTTCGAGGAGTACAAGGTCCCAGGAACATGACCAACCGGGGGAAATTGTACTTTGCGGTTATGCAAAGTGCGCACGCGAAATGGCATTGCATATTCATTTCGGTGTCGGGAAAGTGGTCGAGCTGCCGAGCGGGAGGCTTTAACCCGAAAGTTACCAATCGCCTGGACCAGCGGGCTTAAAGCAGATGCAAATTTATACAATTGGTAGCCGTTCGTGTATGTGTGTGTGTTACTTCAAGAGTGGAGAGCGGAGTCTATGGCAATTTATTGGAAGCCCAAAGCGTTTCAGCTGGCTTCGGTGACTTGGTAAATTGATGCAGACCATAAAGTACTCCACGGGACAGGTTAATATCGAAGGCTTGAGTTGGGGTTTATTTATTATGCAAAAATTGGGCAGTTCTTTAATAGTTAGCAGGGGAATTTTTTATTTATTTCTTTTCTTATTTTTGTTTTTAAATATATTAGATTGGAAATTAGTAAACTTTTAATTTGGGTTAATACTTACTGACTAAGAAAGTGACAAAGATATAGACTAATATCCTTAAGTTGCTGTAATTAATTAAACAAAAATTATAAAGTTATTTAATAATTAGCAGGGGTATTTGTCATTTATTATATTGTTATTTAAGTTTTTAAATATGATAGGTTTGAATTTAATAAGCCTTTAGTAGGGGTTAATAATAACAGGCTAACAACTTGGCTAAGATACAGGTATATAGTGATAGGCTTCAGTTGCTGGAATTTATTATAACAAATTTTGAAAGTTCTTTTATAGTTAGTAGGAAAAATTATGATTTATTTTCATTGATATTTCTATTTTTAAAAAGATTTGACTTGAAATTAGTAAATTTTAAATATTGGTTAATACTTACAGGGTGAGAAAATGGCTAAGAAACAGGTTGGTATCAGTTGAGGTAATTTATTATACAAAATAGAGAAATTCTTTGATTGATAGAAAAGAAATTTAGTATTTATTTTCCCTGTTATTTATGTTTTTAAATATATTAGATTTGATATTAGTAGAGCTTTAATAGGAGTTAATACTTACAGGCTAAGAACTTGACTAAGATAAAAGTTAATATTGAAAGTCCCCGCTTAGGGTTAATTATATTTTATTTTATATTTTTACAACATTAAGAAACTCTTTTACAATTAAATGGGTAATAAATCACTTATTTCCATTATTATTTCAGTTTCTAAACAGATTCTATTTAAAATTAGAATGTTTTCGATAAAAGTTAATACTTTCAGGCTTGGAACGTGGCTAAGAAAGAAAGCTGATTTTATTTATAATCAAACATTAAAAAGTTTTTCAATAAGTAATTAATTATCTTTTTAAATAGATTAAATTTGAAATTAGGTAACCTTTAATAGGAGTAAAACTTGGAGACTAAAAACTTGGCTGAGATGAAGGTTTTCAGCCAGAACTCCCTTCCATCAGCTTTAAACTATCAAACGAATGCGGCCAACCGACCTTTTCCAGCCACCCCAACCACAAATTCTTAGCTCGACTCCCGTTGCCATTACAGCTTCCATATACGAGCCAATCCATAACCATTTACTTAGCCCCAAAAACCTCTCCGAAATCTCTCCTCGTTGCAGGTCACCATTTGTCACTGCAAGGTCAATCAGACGTATCGGAAATTCTCGACACGTTCCACCTCGTTTATACCCATCCTGGGCTTCAGTCGCCGGCCAAAAATGCAGGGCAAACTCAATAAACACTGGCTGAGTGGCAAGGGGGCAGCTTCCGCTGCCGCCGCCGCCGCTGCTGCTGCGAGTGGCACCTCCAATGTGGCGCCAACGGGCGGACCGCGAGGCAGTGGCGCCGGCGGATCCGGTGCGCGGCACCTGCCAGGACAACCGCAAACGCAGACGCAGACCACGCTGGGCGGCCAGCTGCAGGAGCGACCCTTCCAGCGGCACCTGGCCATGAACCTGGAGAACGACATGTACTACACGGTGGACTTTAGCGAGAACTCACAGCACTCGCCGTTGATACAGTGAGACTTGGACGGCAGCGGCGGATGGCTAGTCAAATTCACCCCGAACAGACTGGAGGAGTGAGCTGGGGGTGGGGTCCTTGGGTTGGGATTGTGTAATTATCTTTGATGCTACTCGTTGAATATTCCAAATATTGAACAGTATTCGATAATAATAAACTAAAACAAACCATACATACGCATATATGGATGGATGTGCGTGCGAAACTGAGGAGTATTAACTTTACGATTATGATTCCGGCTAAGGCAAGCACAAATATTTATGATTAATACATTTATGTATGTATCTCTGGCATAAATAGGCTTAGCAAACCATGTTTATCAAGGTTTATTTTGGCTAAGCACACATGGGCACACGGACACAGATATGAGATAATGTTTGATTATAAAACACTCACCGCTGGGAGGCGAAGGAGAGGGGGAGATAATCTAGAATTATGTAAATGTTTAATGGGCTGCCACAAAACCTGCTCCAGTTGTCCTGTCCGCCTGAGTTTATCGCATGAATTTTGTACATTTATTTGGGGGCAAACAAGGATCTCTATCCTTCAATTTGAGTCTGCCTTCTGCCTTCTCATGTGGAATGCAGGAGCAGATATAATACATAACATACATGGCCTGGCTCTCGGCTAATTGTTGCCATAAAATCCCTCATAAATTTGTTATGCAAATGCCGGGTCCGGTCTGCTGCAAAAGTGAACTTTATGGATGGCCATTTGCATATGGACATTTCAAAGAGATTAAATGATTTTCTTGCCCCAGCGCCCGAAAGGTTTCTCAATAATTTTAATTAGATAGAGTTTTCATTGCAGGACATCGAGGCGTGTGCCAACATAATTATGTTTACCGTTCCGAAAATGCCAAATACTACCAATAGAGACAGAGAGAGCTACTAATGAGTAATAACAGAAAATAGAATTGGCTGCCTAGCATTTCATAGAGTTCAGGTTTTACCGCATTTTCATTTGCAAATGTTTGCCATTAGTTAAATAACAATAAGGCGAAACAACAACAGCAGGAAAGCCAAGAACTCCAATGTGATGTGTGTTTCTGGTCATGGTGCTGAAATCAATTTCCTCTCCAATGTGTCGCAAATATTGGGTTTATATCAACTAATTTCTGGAAATTCTATTTAGTTTAGTTTTAATTAATTTTGCCTTCATAATAAATTGGGGGGAGCGGGCAATTTAAATTGAATTTGGCCAGGGCAGATATCAGAGATTATTGTTGCTAACTAAATTCGACTTTGTGTGCGAGTGGGTGTATGTGTGTGTGTGCGGGTGTGTGTGGGTGGGTGTGTTCGACCGCAGTCGAAAGTTGTTAGTGAAAAATAATTAGCATAAATTAAAATTGTAGCCACAAAAGTTAATATGTTTTTTGTGCATAAATAATATTTATTTTGAAATCATTTCCATGAACCCCCATGTGTGTGTGGTGTGTTGTGTGTGTGCTGGCCACATTTAGCATATTGCTGTTGATATGCAAACATAAATGCTGATCAATTGGCAAAGAGTTGCTCTCCATAAATGATTTAATATAAAAATAAAAGCAAGCGCATAAAAAAAAAACAAAAAAACCGAAAGCGACATAAGTGAAATAAATTGAGACGAAAATTCTGATAAAGCTTGGTGCATTCATTTTTTGCATCAATAAATAATATATATTCGTGCAATTTGGAATGCAGAGAGAAATGAGTTTGTAATTAAAATGCTATATTAAGTAATTAATAACGATAAACTGAGGCAAACCAAAACAAAAGCCAAATGGAAAACCAATAACATATAAAATTAATGAAAAGCCGTAGCCTAAGGAAAAACAAGAACACACAGACACAAAAAGAGAACGAAAACATGACAGGAAATGTAATGAAAATGAAATAAAAGCGGAGAGTAGCCACATTTTTATTCATTGCGTGAAATGCGTTAACCTATGGCAAAACACAAACACAAAACACTTGGCGTTTTGGGCAATTACAATTTAATTTTTAAGCCAATCAGCAAAATAAAGTGGAAAATCCAGCGAAACATGAAAGCGTTTAGATTCAATTTGAATGGGAAAACAATTACCAGCAATCTTGTTTGTTTTTTTCGTTCTCAACAATTCTCGGTTTATTCAGTTTTCTCCCGTTTTTGCATAATTTATACATAGACATATACATTTATATAACATAACACACACATGTACAACTAGACCATAGTTTCCATTTATCATTTGTTGTTGTTTTTTTTCTGTATTCTCCTCTCGTCTTTCGCTTTCCCCTTAGTTGATTTCGGTTTTGCTTTATTAATATCACTCATACGCCATGTGCGGCTGGTCAGAGAATTGGGATGGCAGCCGTCCGTCCATCAAGTGGTGTCCGATTTTTCATCATCCGCCTCCTGCTGCTGCTGCTGTTGCTGCTGTGGCGGTGGCGGCGGCGCCGGACTTTTCCCATTTCCATTCGATTGAGGTTGCTCCTGCCTTTCCTCCCCCGCACTTACGGTGGTCTTGGAGGTGTGCAGCTCCGTCTCCTCAGGAATGACCTTGCGACCCTCCTGATCCTACGAATTGTTAATAAAATAAATGAAAATAAGAAAAAGAAACAGGTAAGTGAGCGGTTTTCTGGTAAAAATAAATGTATGCTTATGCCCATGCCAAATGCTAAATAAATAGGGTAAGTACAACAATAAAACCAATAACATTGCAGTGGAACTTTAATTAATTAATGTAGTTAATTGTATTTAATTTTATTTATTTCAAATTATTTCTTTTAATCTTTTAAAAGTCATTGTAAACATAGGAATATATGTTTAAAAAAGTATATACTTTATATATTTTCGCTATATTTATTATGTAATAATTATTTTTATACAGCATTCTTTATTAATTATTTTATTTATCTATGATTTAATTTAAGCAACATTCTTACTAATCAAAGTCCTACTGTATTTGCCACAGTTTGCGTGAATACACACCATTGCACACACACACTTCCTTCCACTCGCTTTATTATTCCGCCTTTGCACACATGCAATTAGCAATTAAAAAGGTGAAATGCATGCAAAAAGCCAATGCCATAACGAGCATACATATTAACCAAACAATTCTGTACATAATAAAAATAAAAAGCCAAAAAATAAACGAAAAACTCATACCAAATTGTGGCCGCAATCGGTGTTGAGCAGTGTAGAGTGCTATTTACAATTTACTCACTCAACTTGTTATTAGTTTTTCCTCTTGCGCTCCCCCATGCAAATACGAGCAAGTATAGTATAATCAACATGCATGCTAATTTGAGTTTGAACATGAAATTTAAGTGGCCAATAAATTATATTTAATGGAGTTGCAGTCATTGGCTGGGATCGATGGTTGCCAAAGGATTCTGTGTTCATATCGGGGCAGGGTTTCCCTAATGAACGTGTCGGTTGCTGCAGGCGGAATTACGTTAGGTAATGCAGACTCTGAGGATTTAAGCCTGCTGCAGCTTTGCAATTTAATTAATTGGATTAGAATATTTTGCAATTAGTTTTGCAGCTTCATTGCATTTCCATTTGTGTAATTTCTTCATTAAAATTCCAGGGGAATATTGCTTCAACAGAAATTTTATTAGAATGAAGTCAATTAAATGTATTTCAAAAAATCTAAGTACAAAGAGAATTTCAGGGAGTTTTCTGACTGCCATAGAGATATTGTTTATTAAAAAACTTAAGCTAACTAGGTCCCATAATAATTATAAAAATATCATATAATATTAACTTGATAATAATCTAAATTATATTCACTTTTAACACTCTTTTTTAGCATTTAAAATACTATCTTTTGTGGCACTCCCAAACTAACTTCTAGAACATATTCCAAATGGAATCCTTCTTGTTTATTATTCGTTCGAATGTCTCCTAGAGGACCAAACTTTTTATGGTCTTTAGCTACGTTCCCCCATTCGAATTTCAAATGATGTTTTCCACTTTTTTTTTCCATCTCAATTCTCGATGGCTCTGCTGCTGCATTTCATAAGCATTCCGGCTGAGTTCACCTCGGCTCCCATATGCACGAATAAACGAATAAACTGCATTTTGCAGTTGCACCAGCGAAAGAGCCTGTTGGTGTTTTTCCTTCTTCTTCTTTCTGTTTTTAATATTTTCCATTTTCTTTTTTACTGCTTTGTTGGTGCATTGTCGAAAGGCATTTCCGCGTCATCAAACTTTTCGGATAATTCGCCATGCATCGAACGTAGTTTTCTCCTTGTTTGGCTTTTTATTAAAAAAGTGTTTGGGTGCTGGTACTGTGTGTTAAAGGGGTAGGGAGGGAAGGGGTCGAAAATGCACCGTCCTTGCAGTTGAATGCACAAAAGTTTTCAAACCGACTCACACCCACAAACAAGAGTGCACCCCTGTATAGAAATGCGCATCTTAAGTGCCATGTGTGGTTGTGGGTGTGAAAGGAAATTCAAAGGAAGGCGGGGAAGTACACTAAACGAAAATAATCACAAGATTGAGAACTAATTAAATACATTTTTCTAACGATATCCTAACAATAAACATTTTTAAAAACAATTATGATGCCTGAAACAATATTTGGTTGAAGTAATAGAAAAGAAATCCTAGAAATAATTCCAAAATAAAATTCAATTGCAATTGTAGTCTCAAATAATGACAGAAATTCTTCTTTCTTCACATTATTAATTTAATTTAAAATACACACGGAGAAAATATATATAATAACTCATTAAAGGGGATTAATTGTCAGTTTTCAAAATAGAATAAATATAATATTAATATATAAGCGTTTTGCCAACTCTAGGTCTTTTAGATCGGTCTAATTATTTATAGACACCACTAAACTATAAATTCACCACTAATATAAATCTTAGTTGTTTATATATATTTTCTTACATTCCCACAAAATCATTTTAAACCACATATTTTAATAATTCAATTATTTTCCTTTGTGTACTGAGGAAAAGAGGGGGCATGAAATTCTATAATGTTTCTGCTCAGTTCATTTTGCTCTGCTTTTGTTTCCATTCCTTTGTTTGGCTTCGAGTTGTTCCTTCTATATACCATTTTTTTTTTGTATTTTTGTACTGCTCCTTTTTCCCCGACTTGGCCCGCCCGCGTATGTCCTTTGAAACCGCTTACAATGGGCATTACTTACGCGCAATTTCGCGTTCACTTTTTTGTGCGTTATGTTGAAGAAGTTATTGGCCTCGATAGACGAGCTTATAGAGCGCGCTATAAAGTCGTTTCTGGCCAAAATCAACAATGACAAATGTTGCCAGCAGCATCGAATTACGTGGCATTCATTTTGCGATCATTCCCCATAAATATTTCTATTTTTTCGGGGGCAGTCCATCCTCTCCAACCCTCATCGATAAATCGCTTTCATAGCAAAAGAAATAAAAATAATACCAGCACACACACACACACACACAAGGAGCGGAAGAAAAAGAAAAATCTATGTGTGTGTGTGTGTGTGTGTGTGTTTGGGTTTGGATGAAAATGGGAGCATATCTACTATGGCTAGAAAGCAGCAGCAGATGAAAAGGAAGGAGAGAACAAACAGGAAATCGTCGAAGGAAGTAGGAACATACAAATGTACATATGTGAATGTCAACATACACACACGCACACACACACATGCACATAAAAGTACATTCAAACAAGAAAACATACACATACATAGACGTGCCTTGGCAATGCTAAAATATTGAGAATGCGATTGGGGGACTCTAGCCATTGTTGCGGAGAATAGTGGCTCAAAAGCAATGAAGATGGCTAGGAAAATTCCTTGAAATACTGGGAAAAGGTATCATTTTTTATTTTAGAGAAATTTAGGACTTATTTTTAATTATTTCTCTACTTTTAAAATAAAAGAAAAGGCAATACTTTTAAGATAAGTGAAGAATTTACTATTTCCCTATTCATCTTTTAATTAGGATTCTTTAAATTAAATAATGTCTGTAATAAAAGAGGTTTTCTATTCAAAGTAAGTAAACTGTGTTAAGATACATTTATAAATCTTAAGATATAATTGTTCAGACATAACAGCCTAAGCAGATAGGTTGAAAACTTAAAACTTTCTTTACTCTTAGACAACTTTTTGACACAAATTCATAAATATTTATATTAGGCTAAGAATTCTTTAGCAATATCTTGACAAGTTTTCTCACAATAAACTGAAAAAATCAATTACATTTTTAAATAAAAATCTTAGTTTTGAGTTTAATTTATTTCTATCAAACTTATTTTTGTCTAGTCTTTAGTCTTTCCCATTACTATTTAAATTATTGACAAAACCTCTACAAATTTTTCTTCGACTTTTTGCCACTGTGATTGAAAAAGTTTAAAATCATTTGCCACATTCGAACAGACGTTGTCCTTTGCTCTGCTTTAGCTTGTTTGTTTATGCCATGCCATTGTTGTTCTTTTCACCCACTACTAAAATCTACCACCTACCATCGACCACCCACCTCTCACACACACACACCCCCAAGACCCCACCTACCGCATTTGCAAAAACAAACATTGTTGCTTTTTGCAACAGCTGCCATTGTTATTCCTTTTTGTCAACTTGTATTAAGTTCAACAACAAATCATTTGGCGTAAAACGTAAACAAAATCAAAGCGCATGAAAAAAGCACACAACAATAGAAAAAAGGACATTTTTCAAGCTGC
>JAEIIU010056424.1:16235-32902 GCA_018874675.1 Drosophila baimaii
CTGAATACTAAACTTTAAGAAAAAGAAAAAAAAATGCAAAATGGGATGTGAGGTGATGTGAGCAACCAAGCTCAAATTGCTCGACGAGTGAGCAAAATTAAACTAAACTCAACTAAGCGTTCAGCATGGAGAGCTCGGGGCTTCAGGGGCTCAAGGAGGTAATGGTGTGGGGGGAGGGGGGGTTGTTTGGGGTATAAAGCTGGGTGGGGTTTTTGTGGGTTATGCACATGAAAACAAGTGATGCCCAAAAGTCAAATGGCGCAAGTGCGGGCTTTAATTCAACGAAATAACTTAATGCCCGGATGGCTTGGCAAACTGCGACGCCTGAAACTCCTTCTCATCCTGCCAAAATCTACCCCCTCCGTCCCCCTCCTCACCACACAACGCCCGAAAAAACGTAAAAAGAAAAACAATAAAAGCTGCAGCAATGGGAGCTGTACATGCCATTGCATTTTCCAGCAGCCCCACACCAAAAGAAAAATTAAATAAATAGGGTTGAAATAAAATTTGCTTCAAGCTCAAAATATTTATCACTTCAGAAACAGATTTCTTAAATAATATATGCCTTGAGGTGCTTGATTTTAAATTTTAATTAATTATAATTAACTTGGAATTAAATTCAAGTCAGAAACAAACTGGTTCGAGAACAAACTTTCATATTGACTTATTAAAATATGATACTTGAAGATATTAGATGTGGGACATTCTCCAATAATATATTATGAAATTCTTCACTTATGCAATATTATTTTTTCACGTGCATTGGTGCAATATCTTGGCGGATGACGCTGTTGCCTCTCAGTTGCTTTTGCCACAGCCATGGTCTCTGTTTATTCGCATTCAGTGCTGCATGCTTTCGGGCGCTTGCAGCCCAGGACAAGCAAAACCAAGAGGACTCAGGACATGCCAAGCCATGCAGTCGCAGTTACATATGTTTGTGTGCCGAATTACCCTTTGCAGATTGGGTCATATCGTTACATTTAGAAGGTTTGTTAATAGTCAGGAGAGTACTTTTAGAATAAAGAAATACTTAAAAAAATAAAATTAAATTAAATTAAACTCAATTTTGAAGCTTGGCTAATTTTTGTGTATCTTACTCATAAAATTCAGCAAAAGGTAATTCGACTATTCGGTGCTTTCATGCAGTTCCATTCCACTTTTATTTGGACTATTTTTGGATTTTTATTTTTCGGTTTTTGTTTTTTTGTTTTTTTATGGGTTCTTGTACATTACCATTAACATGGAGCTGGGTATTACGGATAAATCCACAGCGGGTATTGAAGTTAACAAACCACTTGGATACTTTTTCATGCGGCTGGGAAAAAATGTTGATTCCACGCCCTGTTTGTATGCGAATGGCATTTTTGGCTATAGCATATATTATCCGCACATATAGTAAGGGGAGATGCACTCACACTTCTGCACAGACACACACATACACACTCTCTCTCACACACACTCACACACACACACCCTCAAATGTACGAAAATCGAATAGAAAGCTCTCTGCTCTCGCTGGTTTTTGGCAAATTTATTTTGCACAAAGCGAAGTTTTGGTTCTGGTTCGGGATTCTGCAGCCGGACGGCTGGCCTGCAATTTGCAAGCGATACGACTTACACTTGGAAGAGAATATTTCAGAAAAAAACAGGTTTAGTATTAAATAGGGCTAGATATCGATATTTCGATACTTTATATATATAAATCGATATTTAATCGTTGCATTATACGCGCGACAAAAATGCTGCTGGATATATTATAATGTTCCTATAATGTTCCTAAAAAAATGTAGGGAAATAATATAAAAATAAAATCAAATGTAGCTTTAAAAAAATTTTGTTATTAGTCGGTAAAATAAGACAGCTAAATTAAAGACCATTTTCGGATATTTGTTTGATACTATCGATTATAGTGATATGTTAACCTTAAATGGGATACTTTACGATATTTTGAATTTCGATATACCAACACGATACTTTCATTAAAATATTAAGAGTGATATTTGTGTCAATATGACTTTTTCTATAGATATATATCGCGAACTAGTACCCATTTCTGTTCATATTAAAAAATTTAGGTAATTGAGAAGTATTTCCTAAGGAGCTTGCTTAAAAGATAATGTAGAGAAGACTTAAATATTTATTTCAAAAATATATCGATGTTTTCTAGAGTTTAATAACGATTTATTGAAATTGCTCAACTAGTTTGAAAAGCACATGCATGAAATTTCAATATTTTTTGATATTGAAGAATACCTTTCCAATTATTCAAAACTGTAAACACTGTATTCAAGTGTAGAAATTCAAAAGCAATAATCTAGGTGATATTCCTAGTAAATTAAAAAAATAAACCGAGGAAAAAATTAAGAAATAAAAAAAATACATAAATAAATACCAATTCCAGTGCTTTTCAAAATTATCTTCAGTGAACTCTTCGGTAAGTACAATTCGGCAATAGCAACTCCGTAATTATCCAAGCTAGTTTTCCCTAAGTGTACCTACTCCCAATATGGCAGTCACGCCCCCTCACCAACCTCTTCTTATATTCGAAAAAAAAAAAATACTATAGTGAACTCTTGGGTTTCTCGGGTTTTGGCTTTGTTTTATTTTATTTCGTTGCTCGGCGATGTGTGGAGGCAAACTGTCAGTTTGGTCTGTTTCGAATCAGAATGTTTTCGCAAAAAGCAAAAGAGCAAATGGCAAGGCAAAACTTGGTCTTGTTCATAAATTCATTAATTTGTTTTTGTTGTTGTTTTTCACCCCTCCCCACCACCCGAAGACTCTTTGGCTGCAGCCACATTTGATTTATTGAATTACGGTTGCCTAGTTGCCATAAAAGCCTCGCTTCAAAGCATTGGAAATTAATTACGAAATTAACTTTGACAAACAAGAAGTGCAGCAGGATCGAAGGGGGGCAGAATGCGATAATCGATTACGGGGCATATATCATCACAAGTTTTTAATTAAAGGATTGGCCGAATAAAAATGTTAGCTTGAAGTTATTGTGTAAGTTGTATTTATGATAAATTATGGGAAAATAATGAAATTTTACGAAGACATGTAGGAAAATTGTTGAAGAAAAAATAGCAGCTCATAAAGCAATAAAATGAATTATTTTTTGTTACCAAGAAGTAAGCAGAACACTTAATTTAATAAATAATAACAATTCAACTTTCAAGTAATTAAAGAAATATTAATAATTCAATAATTTATATCCTGAACATCTTATTTATGTCTCTATGGGAATTTACCTAACAAATTCGTGTTGAGCATTAAAATTTCAATTTCCATTTGTATTCAAAAAACTCAACACACTCTCTCCGAGGTTATTAAAGTCTAAAAATGTTTCTTCCATTGACATTTCCTTAATCGCCTCTTGGAGGCTGCTGCTTTCTAATGCGATTCTCAACTTCAACCTTCAACCAGCTTTTTGTATTTTTCGACTGCTCCTCCTCAGTTCGGGCTCTAAATTGGCAAAAACGGTGGCCGGCGGCGCATATGGTTGTCTTGAAAACAAAAACCAATAAACCAGGCTCCAATTCGAGCTGGGAACGAGGACGGGAATAGAGCAGCATCAGAGGAGGAGCCAGAGAGAAATCGAATCCACTGGAGCGGCATCAAAAGAAACGACCGCTCGACAAAGGCAACCAAATGCCAAACACACAAAACAACCGCCTCTTCAGTGCCCGAACCCCCTTCTAACAGAGGACACTCGGAAAAATATCCTACCAAAAAAGGAAAATAAATAAAAGCTATATCAAAAAATTGATCTACTTCAGAGAAATGACCAAAGGACATCACATACATTTTTGTAAGAGCTATTGTTCTCTCTTGTATTTATCGTTGGCTATTTTCCTCGAGTGTATGCAGAACGAGTGGTGCCCAAGGCGGATGCAGTTGGGCCCGGCATCCGGTTGTCAAGGCGAAAACCAGAGACAGGATACAGTTTTGGGGACAGAGGACACGCGGCGGCGGCGCCACCAGCAGCAGCAGCAGCATGCTAAAAAGTTATTGTGGCAACAGATGTTGGGTATTTAAAAACCAAACACGATGGCCGGGGGAGCGAGAAATGCGGCTAAAAAGTCGCCATGAAAAAACAGAAATCAAAACAATTGACAGCAATCAGCGAGATACAAACGCACAAGCACACAACCATTCGCACTGGGGGGGACAAAGGGGGATTTATTTTATATTTTTTTTTTTTGCTGTATGGGTAAGGACTCACCTCCAGGACGACGCCCTCCAGGGCTGGCTGGGAGATGTTCTTCAGATTGCTGTGATTCAATTTCGGGGCACTGTCGGCCCGATTGCGACCCAGTGATTGATTCGACGTCTTGTTATCGGCCTTGCTCAGCATCGAATTGTTCGAGGACTTGTGATTAATCTCCAGTGCCGAGCGCAAGATATCCACTTTCGAGGCGCTACCGATGTTGCCATGGCGGGGCACACCCCGCAACGACTCCACATTATAGCTGCTGCGACGCACCGACAGATGGTCATGGATATCGGCCTGGGGGATTGAAATTCAATTTAAAAAATCGGTCGCCGAGAGATCATTAACAAAATAAACGCAAGATAAAGCCGTGACAGATGGCGCAAAATTCTCAATTTCAAAATGAGAGCCGTAAAGGATTAGGCGTGGGATCATTAATAAATCGAAATGCTTTAAAAATCAATAAATAACAACAACAGGAAATCAAAGAAAAATCTTGAGTGTGTATTAAATTAGGCTTTCTTTTCTAAATTTTAAGGTTTATCTTTAGTATTTATATTAAATTCAGTCACTTCTTTCCTTGGCTACTTACTAAAGTAATTAAGAATATATTATGTGCTGATATGTACCAAGAAAGTATCTTGATTAAGCACACAACCCGCTTTCTCTCTCTCTCTCTCTCCATCATAACTCACCCGCGATCCCCTGGGCAGCGATGACAAACTGCCAATCTGATTGTACTTAATCATCAGACTCAGTCGCTCCAAGGACATGGATGTGCCCTGCTCCTTCGTGGCGGGCTCTGTGAGCTTCTCCGTTTCGCCAGCCTCAACGGCCTCCACCTCCTCCTCGGACTCCTCGGTAGTGTGATCGAATTTGCGCAGCCAAATCAGATGAAGGAGCCCATAGGCAATGCCGCCGACCACAGCCAGCAGACCCATGTAACGGAAAGCATCTCGAGTGCCAAACTGACCAATAAGGAGTCCTCCAGTAAAACTACCACTGCCTCGTCCTTAAATTGGAGACAAACCAAATGTGATTACATGTACGAAAAGTGCCTCATTAGGAGGGTACACAGAAAGAAATTTAGTCAGTTTAAACTAAATAAAAATAAAATAATGATTGCATACTTTTAGACACTCTTTTTAAAGATTTCAAAAAGTTTTTCTAAGATATACTTAAGTTCTTTAGTTAGGGTCAGGTTTTTATTTTTTATACAGGCAGGCTCCGGCTTTCACTTTTATAAGATTCTTTCGTTTTCGTTTTCAAAATCGAAAAATTCGTGCTCCCGTTTTCAGTTTCACAAAACTTTTTCGTTTTTCAAAACGAGCAAGCTTGGCCTTTCGAAATGAAAAGTAAATCAGTAAGAAATTATTAAATGTTCCGATAACAAAAAGTTTGTGAAAACCGGAGCACCTTAAAACGAAAACGTACGTTTTTGCCCACAAACGAAAACGAAAAACGAAAGTGAAAACCGGAGCCTGCGTGATAATTTCGGAATAATAATACAATTTTAATTGCATATTTTTAGGCGCTTAATTATAAGATTTTAAAAGAAGTTTCTACGATATTTTCATGTTCCTAAGATAGGCTTTAATTGTTCTTTATGGAATATTTCTTATAAGAAAACTATTTATTTAAGTAATATAATTTGTGTACATACAGAGACTGACTTCTCCATCTCTGTGTAAGAAAACTCCAAACTACATACTTACCCAAACTGAAATGGGCCATGCCCAGGACACCAATCAGGGTGGCCAGCAAACTTTTTGGGGCCAGAATCGAGCAGTAGGTCGCCGCCGCCACCCACATGAGATGGCAGGATAACGACTCCATGGCCTCGAACGGAAAACACCACCAGGCATTCCTTTAGCGGGAAAAAAAAGAAGGGAATTCAATTTGGCATTGCATTAGGCCGACATGTGACCAGCATTATTCGCACTCACTCGATGAAGGAATAGCCCACCAGGCGGCCGGCGTGCGAGAAGAACGCGATGATAATCAAATTAACGTGCCCAAAGATCCGTGTGATTTTCTCTGCCCCATAAAGGAATGGTATACTGCTCACCGTGCCCACGGTAATGGTGATTCCTGGTCAATAAAATCAGCCATAAATGCAAAAAAAAATTAGGCCAAATAAAGCACTCGAAACAGTGAAGAGAGAGAGAATGCTTAAGAGCTTACTCTTCTCCATGCAGACTCCTTCAAAACTCACCCAGCAAATAATTGGGAGCACCCAGCTCCTTCAGGTACAGAAAGAGGAAACTCTCAATGAATCCCCAGAAATTGCCAAGGACAAACAGGAATATAATGAATGCAATTACATGTGGCATTTTCAGCAAATTCCATAGATCTCGGAACACATTGTCCGCCGGCAATTTCTCGCCAAGTGGCATCATCAGCACCGATATCGTGGATATCACCAGCAGGACATCGTACGTGTAAAAGGCAGCCGAGTAATCCGTATAGCCCAAGCCCCGCGAGGAGTAATCAATCATAATGCCAGTTATCGGTGAGAATATGGCCATGCCGATGCTGGAGAACAAACGCTCGCGACCAAAATCGCCGCCATACTTCTCAATCATTGTCAGGGCAATCGGATCCATGATGGTTACACCGGCTGACAGCATTGTGGTGGCCAAAAATCTGGGTAGCAATGAGAGGAGGGAATTGAAAATGAGATGTTAGAAAATAAAATCGTACAGGGGAAATATTATTCAATAAAATAATCAGCAGTTCATTTGTAAATTTGTTTAAATGATTTTTTAATTTCTAAACGAAAAAAGAAAAGTGTACAACAAATTATTAAAGAAGAAAATTCAATATATGCTCACCTCAGCAAGAAGTAAACCCAAAAAATGATCTCATCCGTCTCCTTGTAATCCGGTGGACAAATCTCGGGTGCATTCATGGTAAATGTACAACGTTGGATCATACATTTCGCTGCAGTCGAGCCCAAGTTAGAGATATTTGTGCGTCGCACCAAACCGCCACATCTCAGATCAAGTTCATCCAAATCCGTGAGGTTAATATTCCCTCTGACCAGCATATCTTCACCGAATCTCTGCCGGATGTCGGTCACCGTCTCATTGGCATCCTGTTCAATCTCCATGCCCAATTGCTCTGTGGGATCGGCAAGATCCGGATGCATTTGTAGCATAAAATAGGTGGCGTCATCATTATCGGAGTGCACCCAACTGCTGCCAGGTGGTCGTTCCTGGTTCTGGCTATCTGTCACTGTTTAAAAATAAAAAATAGATTATATATTTATTAGTATAAGTTTTTTCCACACTATAAAATATTAAAGGGATAAAAAACAATTCATAAATTGTGTAACCTAAACTCCTATACCTCTAAAACCCTTTTAAAAGCTAGAAGATACCTTATTTTCTTCAATATGTTTCCTTTTCTATAGAAATGTGCAATATTTTTGCTTTGGAAATTTTCCCCGCTGTGCCTTCACTAATGAGACAGACAGGAAAATTTCTCTGGCTCCCCCTTCCTGCACTTTTCTGCACCCCCTGAGGCGAGCAGAGTCACAGTCTAATTCTGATTGTGATTCTGAGTTGTGTCCTGTTTTGTCCTGGGCCCTGATGTCCCTGCGCCAGCCATGCATGACCAATTTCCAATTGTGCCAAGTGTCAAGAGTACAGCCGAGTGTAATGCCATCATGTTTAGTTAGTTATGCACTTTTGTCTGCTGCTCCTGCTGCTGCTGCTGCTGCTGCTGCTCCTTTTTCGGGAATTCCCACATTGTGGAAATTTCTGGCCAGGACATTAGCAAACTTTCCGACTCTTCGGAGCTTTGTGCAAGTGAAGTACGGAAAGGGAGAAGTTTTGGCCAACATCTGATGTACACATGACTTATGATTAGGACATGATTTAGGTTTCGTGTTTTGGGGATTAGGGGAATGGCCACGCTCATGGGAACAAATGGAGGAAGTTTAGGTACTGGATAGGAACATGTTAAGATTGATTGATTGTTAGAAGTATGCTTGCTGAATGGAAAGGTATCTTTCAGATATTCTAGAGTATTATAAATGTGAATTCAATTTGTATCTATTAGGCAATTGTTTGTATTAAAAGTAATCCCTTTTTAATGAGAACAAGTAAATGACTAATTGATTTTGTTGTTAAATTTAAATATAACCAATAAATATTATAACAATCTTAAATACTAGGAAAAATCATATTTTGTAATCTAAAAAAGGTAGCACACACACTCTCATACATATTATAAGCCCAACTGTTTACTCAAGTTATTATCCCAAAAAAGGCACTCTCTTTCCCATCTTCATGGGTAAAATTTTCTTTTTACTCCCCTGCATATTTTCCCAACTTGACGCCCACTTTTAATAATGTGGAATAAAAACGCCTTTGTGAAGTTTTTTCCCTGGGAATTGGAAAAAAGTTTCCCCGTAAACTTTGGCTCCACACAAAACGTCAGGCTTTAATGACAACCACCAGCCACCGCACCGCACGCACTCAGTCAGGTTGAGTTATACTTATTTTTTTCTTTTTTTTTTTTTAGTTTCATAGAGAGAGTCGAGTCGGTCCTTGGCTTTTATGGTGCAAGTTGTTCTCGGTTTGTGCACCCCTGCTCCTGACCATATTCCTGGCTCTGGTAGCAGCTCACAAAAGACGGAAAAACAAACTAATAAAAGTAAAACACACACGGTTGGGGTGGGGGGAAGAAGAACACTGACACGGACACGGATACGGACATCGACACGGACACGGACATGGACACGGACACTGACACGGACACGGACGGAGGATGGGGACACCAATAAATGGCTGGGGATGATGGCAGGGTATTGCAAGTCGTCAACAAGTAAACCGAGTGAAGAACAAAGGCAGCAACTAGAAGCAACTTGTAGTAGCACTGCACTTCAATAAATTATTTTAAAAGAGTTTTCATTCACTGAACTGGTTTTTTAGAACTTAGAAATTAATGCTTTGTAACAAATTTAAATAGGTTTCTTTTTATGGGAATAAAGTCTTATATTTAGAGATCAAAATATGCCATTTATACCCTGTTTAGACTGGGTACAACAGCTTCAGAGGAGCAAGAGCAAAAAATACTGAACACCACCAGAAAATACTGTATGAATACAAACAGAAAATACTGTAAGTTAAGTATACTGTATTGTAATACTGAATACCAACAGAAAATACTGTATGATGAGTATTTTCTATTGGTATTTAGTATTTTTCCTCGTTTTATTATAATTTTTTTCTAAGTTTTCCGGTTCTTGACTTGTTTTTGAACAATTGGATTATGATCTTCGTGCTTTGAATATAATTTGAACTAACAATTTTACAGATTTATGAACGACATATAAAAACCCTGTTGCTATATAATCCCTTAGCTTGAATTAATTAATTTAATGTTTCACCATAAGCTAAAATTATTGTGTCATAGATATATAATATAAAAATTATATAAAACTCCTAAAAATTAAAATATGTACATAATTTTATGTACTTGTAATTTCAGTTCTAATTAATTTGAAAAACACTATTATTTTTTGCGAGTGCATTCCAACTAGCGAGGATAATAACGCTGTCTGTGGTCAGTCGGTTGTGGAATAAGAGGGACTCTGCTGCGGAAGGGTTCATCACGTCACTTACAATTCAATCCCTGCATGGACATGGCGGACAGTTCGGCTGACGATGCCATCTCCTGGCCCATCCCGGCATCCTTCAGCTGGGACATTGGCGGGAACATGGTCGATGACATATTAAGTACTTCTTGGTATCTGCTCCTCGTTTGCGTTGCGAATAACGCTGGCAATGATGACGCCGGCGATGAGGTGGTCGATGTGGTCGCCGGGGGTTGCGATGAGCTCGTCTCGGCGAAGGGTTCCATTGTGGCCGGCGCTCCTCCACTGGCGGTGGTCGTGCTCGTTGTGGTCGTCGTTAGCTGGGGTCTATGGGTGGTGGTGGTGGCCGGACGGACATCGTATGCCGGGGTGTTCGTATAGAGCTGAGGATTAACTTGCTCCTGCATCAAACAATAGTCGACGCACTGATGCACGGCCAATTCTAGCTCTGGCTCCTCCGGACATTCTCGGCTTGGACACGGAGACCACCAGACCTGCGGGAAAAATACAATACAGAAAAAAAGAACATCAAAATAAGACAAAGGAATGTATTGCAGATTAGAAATGGAGTAAAGGATTTGTGCAAGCAGAAGGCAGCTTCGAAATCCTTGAAAGCTATTGGTTTGGGATTCCTTACATCGATTGCTTGTGCTCGCAGTAAGCTCCAGTCATTCGATTTGGTTTCAAATTGGATTATTTAATAGGTTAGAATATGTCAAATAAATGTTGGAAATCAAAGAGGGCCTTGTCCAAAAATAGTTTTGAAAAGGAAGCTAATAGAAGAGTAGGCCCTGGTTTTTAATTCCTTTACCTCCAACTTTGGCTTCCCTTTACAGAGTCAGTTCAGTTCTCAGTTCGCAGTCGCTTGGATAGGCAGTCTCATTTCTTACAAAAAAAATAAAAAAAAAACCTAAAAACCAAAACTGAAATCCGGGAAAGTTGCGAACTGCCGCCATGTCGCTGCCGGTGAAGAGGTGGATCGATCAGCTACGCGATATGGCCTGTTCGCCCATCACCATTGTGGTCTTATGTGGCGGCCTGGTGTATGCGGCCTATACCAGGACCAGGCGTCAGCATGTGACGTACGATGATGAGGACTATAAGGCTGCAGGACATACCAAGCTACCGGTACCGCTGAAGGGGCTGAGGCTCACGCGAAAGCAGTTGGCCGAATATAATTCGAATAGGGCCGACAAAACGTATCTCTTGGCCCTTGGACCAGATATCTACGATGTTTCGAGTGCCGCCCATGAGTTTGGGCCTGGCTGCAAATATGGTATGCTGCCGGGAACAGAAATAACGAGATACATCAAGAAACAATCGAAATTAAATGGACATGAAAATAATAGCTGCAAAGATTGGAGCAAGATGCTCGAAGATATTTTCTATCACGCTGGCAAGCTTGTTGATGACGATAATGAGGATCTTAAAGACAAGACTTGGAACCCAAATTTACCGGAATTACCGGAAGAAACGGAGGAAGATCTAGATCCACAGGAGTGTCTTGAGTCTGCCTCCCAAGGCGCTCTGGATCAGGATGAAGAGAGCGAGGACGATGGTGAGGAGGATAGTAATCGTGATGAAATCGACTTCGCCACCGATAAAGATGCAACCCTTAAGGCCACTGGCAAAAGTGGCACTTAACTCATCATAAGCCTCGCATATGAACTTAAGCCATAATAACACCAACATTTATGTTTATCTACAGATACACTGAACAAACAAGGCTGTCGCATTGCTGCCTAGTCTTTTGTGTACCTCAACATTTTATACTTTTTCACTCAAATGGGAATCCTACGATACATTCATAATGCATGTACACCAAATATATAATTCAAAGCGATAATTTAAGGTGTTTTTATTAAAATAAATATATCCCATTTAATGGCTAATGATCTCAGGCAAAAAAAAATTGTGTTTTTATCAAAGAATTGTAAACAAATTAATACTTCTATGAATATTCATGGAGTTATTTGTAATAAATTAACCAAAACATGGTAATTTTTCTCTGTGCCTGGACTGCGGCTATATGTTCGTGTTTCTGCATATATCCGTTACCAATTTTAATGTGAATTCAATAAGGCTCATCCAAGGGTTTGCATGGGGCTGATTGGGCGGGTGGAGTATCGAGCGAATGCCTGCAATAATAAAATGGTAATTTCCGTTTGCCGTCGCCGTCGCCGTTGCCAGCATCGTCGATACCAAATAAATTTATGCCAAACGGCAAACAGAACGGGGCTCTATAATGGCATAAAATAGTAAACCGCAAGCAACAGGACATGGCCACTGTAGCAGGACGCAGGACATGGTACATGGTTACATGCTCCCAAGGATGGAGACATCCGACAAACGTGCGGACTGAACACAAATGTAGCCATAAGATGCGTTTTCAGGCCCTTATGGACCAAAAAACTACCTTTTACAAGGGGTATATGGAATTAAAAGGTGAGGTTTGCAATGTATTTATTTATATTATAAAAAATTTGTATACATTTAAGTCAGAGTATCTGAAAGTTTGAAAAGGTTTGGTTTAAAATGCAAGGTTCGGCCAAAGTTGTATTTAAAGCACAGCACCAGTGCTGTCACATGATCATTTTAAAGCCAACCCTATCCTTTTTAAGAAGTAAATGGCTATTTTTTAAGTCATAGCTATATTTCATGCCATATTACAATGCATTTTAGCTATTTTTTTTACTCATATCTAATCACAAAATTTAATTTTTTCGTATACACAAAGGCACTGTTGAGATGTGACTCTGATCATGCACGGACCACTGATTTATAGGCTAAAATAGTATTTTTCGTTTTATTTTAATGTCATACTTCTATTAATATTATTATTAATATTACCCAGCATTCATTTTATATTAAGAACAAGCTTACTTTTTACTTATAGCATTAAAATATATTTTCATAATTTAATTCAATTACCATTTTATGTTTAAAACATTAAGGAATCCATAATAATTTGAAAAGAAAAACCTTAAGCCATTATATATTGTTTCAGCTATCTTTCTCAGAGTATTCCCTGGTCACCTTGGCGCTGTTAGTCCTCGCCCTGTTTGCTGCAGCTATTTTAATGGTGTTATTGTATTTTATGGGCACATCATAAATACAAATTCAATATACGCCCGTGCCAAGTGCCGAATGCTGAGTGCTGGAGTGCGGGTGGGAGTTTTCGAGGGCATTGCCTGTGCGTATCTGTGAGATACATTCGTGAAATGAGGCGAATGCTGGGGCCTTTTTTGGCCAAGGGCCAGGCAACGCCGCCGCCGGCCCCGCCCCTCCGTCCAATCCCAGCCCCAGAGCGTTCCCCAAAATAGCAGTTCCATTGCGTTTCATTACGACTAACGGCAATGGCTCGAGTGTGAGCACAAGAAAGATTTTAATGTGGGCACGAGAGTGTGTGTGCGAGTGTGTGGGTGTTTTAGTGCGGCTTAAGTGCTGGCAAAACGACACTAAGATAAATGTACGTGATACGATACACATGCACGGCGACCAACACACTTACACTCTCACTCGCCAGAATTCTTGTCGGGGAAAGTCCAGGGATAAAAACCACTTTTTATGAAATAAATCTATTTATTTAACTCTTGAGTCCCTAATTAAATGTTGAAAAAAAGGTGAACATGGCGGTCTTATGTATATATTTATATATATATATATATTTATATATGAATCTATATTTATTTATATATATTCATATATATATATATATTTATATATGAATCTTTATTTATTTAAAAATACATATTTGATTTCAGTTACAATTAAAATCTGTGGCTTACAATTTCACAAAAAAAAGAACAAGGCACATTTTTAATAGTAAATATATTTTAAGATTGCATATTATAATTTTATTTTTTTTTAGAAAGTTCTAAGAATATTTATTCAATTTTATTTGTATTAATACATATATTTTAGAAGAGCAAATTGTATTTATAAATATCTTAGAAAGATCTAGGTATATAATTTCAAACCTTTAATAGTTCAGAAAATATATTGGCTTTTTAAAAGATTTTTATTAAAGACAGTGCCTATAAAAATAATTTTATAATTTAATACTTTAATACTTTATTTATTATTTAGCTACAGTGTCTATTTGAAATTGAATTTCCATGAACATGGAACCCCAAATTATATTATTTTCAATCCCTTGCATTTGAATAAGTGCATGTCTTGTTTTACCTTAACAGGATTTCTTATTTGTTAGTGCTTGTAAACCTGATGTGCACTCGCATTTAAGTGGATTTTCTTTTCTCGTTTTTTTTTTTTGGTAGGGAAGTTTGTAGTACAGCTGGAAGCGGGGGAGTCCCCGAATTTCCCTTGGTCGCTGAAAAATCATGCAGTAGTTGGCTTCGGTGAGCTGTTTCTAATGCGTTCCGTTCGCTTGTTGGCTGTCAAGAACGCTTCGGCTGCTGCTTCTGTCATTTTCTATTTTCCATTTTCCATTTACCATTTACCAATGGAATTTGTTTAGCCTCAGCATCCTGCTCTCAATCGCAAGAGGGCCCTTTGGCCCTTCGTTTTACCATAGTATCCCTGCCATGCAGATGTTTCCCTCGCTCCATAATTCGATTTATGTAAAACTCTTGTAGTCCCGTAGTCTTGCAGTCCTGCAGTCGTCCTTCGACAGCTGCAATTTGCTGGCAGTGCTCGAGAGAGCGGCTTCTGTCCAAATGCCATTGCCAAAAGGTGTGAGACTCGGCTGACTCCATAAAGTATGCAATTCCAAGGGGATTGAGTGGGGCTGAACTCTGGTCGAACACCTTGTACTAACGTACATACACACATATTTATATCCGAAATCTCTTCCTGGCAGCCATAAAGCATGTACTCAAATTTGTTATGCCACATCTGACCGGCTTAGAGGACACAGGCCATGGCACCCAAAGGACACGCAATAACCGGCAGCCCCCAAGTCAGAGCCAGAGCCAGAGCCAGAGTCGTTTGCATTGATATGATCATAAGCATAAAACGTACACACATATGTACACATACAAACGTATACATGTATATCGATATCAATAAAAAGAAAACGCTAAGGGAAATCACAGAAATACTGGTACTGGCAAATACGAATATACGCATCCTTGAGCCCCGCCAACCCTCTCAGATATCGTGACAGTTATTTGCTTTATTTCGATGATTTTACATGACGCAAATTTATGCACAAATGCAGATAGTACCAGAATCAGACCTCAACCGATGGCGGCAAAAAAAAAAGGGGGAAGAATAAGAGGATGCATTCAGCAGCTGCACTCGCAGGGCGACAAAAACAGATGCATTCGAAAAATATCTCCATTCAAAATTCGCTTTGGCGAAAATCGCTTTAATTTTGAGAAGATTTTGCAATCCAGAAAATAGAATAAAACTTCATACATTATTTATCCCCTCTCACCATATTATCTTTTTTAAGTAAGACCCATAATTAATTAGTAAAGAAACCACACTATTTTCCCAAATTATAATAAGTTACTTAATACCCTTGTAGTATATAGTTAACATAATTTAATTCAATGTGCAGTTTATGCTTGAATTTTGCCGAGCGCAGCGTAACTTCTAGCGAAGACTGAACACAAAACTCTGTTACACCCTGCGTATACGTAATATTTACTCATCCACACTGTCTGTGTGTGTGTGTGTGTCCACTGTATTGACATTGTGTATGCGTACCGTGTGCGATTGTGTGTGCGCCAGCATGTGGCATGCTGCTGGGAGCCCAGAAATCAACAGAAAGTTGCTGAATTTTCGCAGAATCGCGAAACGTGCCACGCATTAGATACACACACCAACACGCACACACACAGATACTGCAGAACAGTGTGTGGCAGTGTGCGTGGTAGCGTGCTAGTGTGTGTTGCATGTGACAACATTATGTTGCCGTTGTTGTTGCCATTGCCGTTGCCGTTGCCTTCGTATAAATGCCGGCTTTTATGTAGTTTTCCCCTGCCACTACACTTCGCGTTCTCCGTGACTCTCCGCCAAATAGAGACATGCCGTGACTGAAGTGAGACCATTGTGCGAAAAGTGGAGGGAGGAGAACTTAAAAGCAGCTCCGAATGGCTAAGAGGATGCCGAAGATTTTTGGCAACTCGCACATAACAATTGCCATTGAACATTTCCTGACTGGCAGTGATAAAGTTACTGCTGAAAATGTAGCGTTCTTGAAGCATTATTTTACACTCTGCTCAAAAAGGCAGCCAAGTAATGAGATTATTAACGGGATAAGATTTAAAAAATAGCAAAAAAGGATCAGCAAGCAAACTATATATATGTACAAGATTGGCGAATGTCATCAGAACTAAAAGAAACAGAAGATTAACTTAACAACCAAGTGATATGCTTACAGAATTATTTCGTTATACTTTCCGCTAGAACATCGATAAATTTCACATTCAAATGCAATTATTTTCAGTTAGAAAAAGAGTTCTCGTGCAGCAATACCATGCTCCTCCTAGCACTATTCTTTTGGGCCAATTTCGGCTACTGTGAGTATATAAGCCCATAATATTCCAGCAAATAATATTAATAAAATTGATTTGTTCTTTGTTCGTGTATTGCAAGCCATGGCCGACATGGACGTAAAGGAGAAACTAGAAAATATTGTTGCAAAATATAAAGATATAGCCGCGGGTAACGCTGAATTCAGCCAATGGATTGAAAAAGTCTACTACGCCAGTCGGAAATCGACTGATACCCATTTAGGCGAAATGATTAGGACACATACCGAGTTCCTGCAATACGATAAAGAGCGTACATCAATGGATGACAGAATAACTTCCCGTCTATATGAAATCGAAAGCAGATTTCCTGATTCAAATCTGGACGCGAAGTGTCGAACGTTGTTAG
>JAEIIU010056431.1:0-21890 GCA_018874675.1 Drosophila baimaii
AGATGACTCCTTCACTGCGTTGCAAACATCATGGCAAAACTATAATACCCTCTGCAAGGGTATAATAAGGTATCGGAGTTTCTGTTTCTTTCCGAAACCATTGTAGCTTTTTCAGTTTATCCGTCCGATGTCCTAACAATCTCCTCCTTAGCTAATTTTGTACCTTGTATCGGTATGTAACGCCCGATAACGCCCTTATATTTCCGAGAATATCCTTTTAGTATTACCAGTAATCTGATAAAAATCAAAAGTCGTAGGTAAAATTAAAACCAGCATCAAAACACCATATATCCCACCATTTTCATTCACATGGGCCCCAGATATCGGAAGTCACCTCTTTATTAGACTGTAGAAACCCAGATTGAATTTGTGGCGATAATCAGTATAACTAAACTAAGCTATACTAATTATGGTACTTCCTAGACCTTCCTAAAACTATCCTTTACCGCAGCATTTATGATCCTTTGGACAAAATTTGTAATTGTATTGGCGAAGATGGCATCGCTGTGTGGACGGCAAACATTCTCCAATTCCCCATCCTATTTTGCAGACTGAATTATAAAGATACTTAATGAAAGATGCCGAAAAGATTGAATCTTTTGACTTACAGACGGGGTTAGGTGTCGCTGCGAGGAATGAAAAAAATAACGAGAAGAGCAAAAACTCCAAAAGAAGTGCCTTTATGTACATCATCTATTCAGGTATGAAAGTTCCTTCTACAA
Source organism: Drosophila baimaii (assembly GCA_018874675.1). Taxonomy (NCBI): domain Eukaryota; kingdom Metazoa; phylum Arthropoda; class Insecta; order Diptera; family Drosophilidae; genus Drosophila; species Drosophila baimaii. The sequence continues at coordinate 723 of JAEIIU010056431.1, forward strand.
GCTACACATCTGTTTTTCCTCGAGTGGAAGAAAATCTTTAATTTAGTTAAAAACCGGAAAGTATTCCTAATTTCATGCTGATAAGATTCCAGGTCGCGCCAACACAGAGGGAAACGAATCAATATTTTCTTATGTCTTAAATTTTCGAATAATTCGAATATTTAATATTAATATTTAATATTTATACTAAAAGACCTGCGTATCCGCCGTTTTGTTTTCCATTTTAAAAAGTTGTTGTTCATCTTAAATTTTTAAAATATTCTAATATAAAAAGTGTCATTAAAATAGTTCATAATTTCAGAAGTTCATTTAAAAATATTTTCTTTAGAGAAAACACTTAGTTACGAGCTAATAATATTTAATATATAGTTTAGGCACGTATGTACTTAGTATCATACAAATCTTTGTATTGACATAATAATGATTACAAAGAAAATTGACGAGACAATAATAAGTTGATCCGTTATGTTTTTATATGTATCTGTGGAATGCATCAGCATGGGTAACTATGATGCAAACTGGTTTCCATCTCAGCAAAGATACTTGGGCTAAATAAGAAATATATAAAATAAAATCAACAAAACCCGAACGTCGCTTTATATCGGGTTTGTTTGTGTCGCTTTTGTTTTTGCCGGCAGCAACAACTAAGTATCAGAGACGGTCAAACCAGCCCCCAGCCATCTTTCGGCTGTGCACTATATGTACATATGTACATACATATGTATGTATGTTTAAACGTATATGGTCCCCGAGTCACTCATTCCCCAACACCCAACTCGTCGCCCACCTCCACATTGCACAATGGGAAAAATCCCGCTTATTGCAATAAGCAATAATTTTTAAAATAATACTTTAACTTAAACTATACTATACTATATGTAAATGTATGTCAAAATATTACTTAAAATAAATTGTGTCGTAGCTGTTTATATTATCAAATTATTTTATATCTCGTGTGCGTGATTTTAGACGAAATCTAATCAAAATAATTTGTCTGTTATAGTTTTGTTTAAAATCTATGCGACTCAACGCAAGGTTTTTAATTAAATCTATTCACAACCTAAAAAATATCCAAGTGTTATCAAATAATTTTGTCAGATTTATCCCACTTTTACAAGGGATTGACTCAAAAACATAAAAGGCGGTACATATTACATAGTTTTTGATATTTAAACAATTCTAATACAAACACAGTAAAAATTATTCGTTGGATGAGAAGAAAAATTCAATAATTCAATCATTAAATTTTAGGAAAAATAACTCAAGTTGAGCACATTTTTAGCCAAAAGTAGTACAAATGATTCTAAAAAAGACAAATTTTTTAATTAAGAGTTTTTATCGCCTATATCGCCTTTCCCATTTTTGTTTTTCTGTGATATTTTTAATGTCTTTTTAAAAAGGCAAGGGTGGTGGTGGTGAAAGTTTTTCTTACAACCGAGGCTTCTGTAAAAGAATAACAACTTGATGGACCACATAATTTAATTAAATAAATAAAAATAGCTTTTTTCCCATTGTGCATTGATCGATCTCGTTGACGCTGCGGGAGATCACCTCAGTCACTCGAGGCGATCGTTCGACGCACGACGCATTCTGTATTTCGGCTATTTTTGTGATTACCTGCAGAGATCGGAAGTGGTATTATAAAATAAATAAACCGTGCTTTACTTCATAAGGTGAATGGCAAAAATTAGTATAAACATTAAAAGGTACACGGAAATCTTAGCTTTTCATACATATTGAATGAGTTTCGTTTTCGAAAACCAGGTCAAGTGCATTCTTTATAAGGCATTAATGCCTAAGAAATTGTGAAATGTGCACGAATGTGATGAAAAAGTGATGAAAATTGCCTACAGAGAAACATATGCAAAAGTGCAGCGGGATCTGTGCTAATCTAAAATCGAATCTAAGCACAATTTCGAACCATCTTCCTCTTTTCAGAACCATTCCCTGCCTTTCACATTGTAGGGGGCGCCAATTTCGGTATGTAAAAGAGATTTTGTATGCCTAACATTTATGTTAACATAAAAGTGAAAAGTAAAAAAAGTTAACAGAAAAGTGGGAAGTAGCGAAAGAGAACCACAAAGAGGAAAATGAAAAAATGAAACTCGGGGTTAGTAGTATATTTCTGGTCACACTAACGTAAAAGATTACGTGTTTATCACGTTACGTTCCATGATTACAGTGCTGCGTACGTTTGGCTGTTAAGATCTGGCTATTTAGAAAACAAACAGCGGGTAAATTTGGGAATTCCGTGAGCGGTAATTTTGGATTAATATTAATTCTGGCATATATATATATATATTTATTAAGATATTAATATATTTATATGTATTCATATACATACATTTTAAATTTTAAAAGAATTTTAATACCTTCTTTCATTTAGTAGAAAACAAATTGTGGATCGAGGTATACGCGTAAAGGGCAAATTAGCCATTTTGTTTAGATCCATTGGTCCAAAGTCAATATCGAACTGGTTTTCAATTTAATAAAATCCAAGCATCGAAATAAGACTAACTAGAACAATGTCAACAGTACTTTATAGTAATGGATTTGTATGTCAACATAATATAAACAATTGCTTGTTTCTTAATTAATTATGGATTGTTTTGATTTAAAAATTCTGTTTAGGTCAAAAACTAATGAATCGGAGGCCTTAGAGCTTAACAATATTATCAAGATACAATAAATAGCATTAAATTTAATTATTAATTTTTTTATTTATCTTCCCTTTAAAAATAGCTGTTTTTCTGATTAAAAGTCGACATCACTGAAAATGAGTCAGTGTCTACCTGTGAGCGCAAAGATGTCGAAGGCAAAGAAGGTACTGGATGAAGCCCGGGAAACGCAAAACCGGGAGCTGGACTTGGTGGACAAGGGCCTAACCTCCTTCGAGGAGCTGCCTGGATTGTGTAAGTATCAGGGTTTCTATATAAAATATAGGAGAGCATGTTGCTCTGCTGATGAAACTCCCACGCAATACGAGACCTCGCCCAGAACTACAAAATGCACATTTTTCTCCACAATGGGTATATCCTGGATGTTTAATGTTATCAAATGCAGGATCACTGATTTAAACATAATACCATATATACTTGTTTTATTAAGCCCAAATCAAACCGTTTTATTTTTTGCGATGACGCTAACAAATCCACATATGTATGTACATATGAACATATGTATGTATGTTTGTACATATGTACATATGTATATGTTTGTTCAACAAACATTGTTAAAAACCTAAACAAATGCGAAGTAAGAACCATTCCAAAATGTAAATTTTTAAACTTTTCCATTGGCATCGCATTTTGTTTATTTCTTAAGGTATATTTTGACGTATATTTAGTTGATTAGATTATTAAATTTAGTGAGGCAAAAAAAGAGTGCGCATGCCTATGCTATGTATCCATCTCGCTCTGACACTTGGCGTCTATACTTGTTGCGTGCAGAGTCAGCTGTTGATGTTTGTACCCCGTGAGAAATCTGCAGAAGATACTTCAGTCATAATTATTTATTTTTTTTTACCAGGTTCCCGTGCAATGGAACCGGCAGAAATGCTATCATTTAAAAACGGATTAAAAAATATGTACAAATATATGCTTTTTGATTTTTTTTGTAACTCTGGTTTGGATGCTTTTTTAACTTTTTTTTTAAAAGGCACCCAGATTTTGAGGCAGCCAATTAATATGTTGAAGCTATGTTTTTTTTCTGATTAACAAAAGTAAAGAGATATTTTCCAACAATTGTATTCCGTAAGATAATAATATTTGTACCCTCTCTATTTTATTTGACAACTTTATATACGAAATGGGCATTTTATGATACGTTTTCTAATATTTTTAGACCTTTTTTATACTCACTTGTTACGAATGACTACTTCCTTTTCTTCCTTCCAGTCAATATGTCCAATATCACGCGTTTGACTTTGTCACACAACAAGATCAGTGTGATTAGTCCGGGAATCGCTAACCTACTGAATCTGGAGATTCTGAATCTCTCCAATAACCAGCTGACCGAACTGCCCGTCTCGTTGTCATCCATGCCCAAGCTACGCATCCTGAACGTGTCCATCAATCGGCTGATCAACCTGCCACGAGGCTTTGGCGCTTTTCCCGTGCTGGAAGTCCTGGATCTGTCGTACAATAATCTGAATGAGCAGGTCCTACCAGGCAACTTCTTCGGCATGGAGACCCTGCGGGCTTTATATCTGGGCGACAACGATTTTGAGTACATACCCAAGGAGGTTGGTCAACTGAAGAACCTTCAGATTCTCGGACTGCGCGACAACGATCTGCTGGAGCTACCCCGCGAAGTTGGGGACCTGGTGCGGCTGAGGGAACTGCACATTCAGAACAATAGGTTGCAGGTCTTGCCCCCGGAGATCTCCCAGCTGGATCTGCTTAGCAACAAATCGGTGATGAAGATGGAGGAGAATCCCTGGGTCACTCCCATTGCCGAGCAATATCTGCTGGGCATTAGCCATGTTATCGACTATCTCAAAACCGAGACATACAAAATGTGAGTGACATATATGTACATACGATTATACCAAACTCACCCGCTATATCCCACGACAGCATCTACAACCGCCACATGCAGGCAGGACGCAGCGGACCACCACCACCCAAGGCCGACAAGAGCAAGAAGGCCTCTCGAATACGTGCTTAATTGGGGAAGACTCACTTGCCACTGGGCAGAGGCTTCTACGGAATTGTGTTCGTCTCGTTCTTTTTTAACCAAATCGTTTTTGTATACTAATTTTTAAGTATTTGTAATTAACAAATTGTAAACTAATAGGAATTTTTAAAAAGTGCCTTCAACTTGTTATTGTCAACTAATTTAAATGAAATACAATAATTTAAAATGATTCCTGTCAGAACAGAACTATTTGCTTTTCTGCGTGTTGGCCTTTTAGGCTAGGACTTGATTTTAGGCACATTGATTATTGCAGAGCTCGTACGATGGGGCCATGGTTTAATTGTAGATAAGTAGACCCATTAACTTTGTGAGGACTATAATTATTTTCCGAGACATGCGCTAGAAAGAGGTAAGAAGAAAACGTCATAACAAATAGAGCAGTTCGTCTATCTGCCTGTCTGACGGTTTATATGCAAACTAGTCTCTCAGTATTTGAGCTTTCGGGCAGAAACATTCAGTATAGTCTTATATCTTTTGCAAGTAGTCTATCTAGCCGGTCCAGTTACTAATTCCGAAAAATCTACATGGAAATTATTTCTCAGACCTGTTCTAGTTACCATTTCCGCAAAATCTTCACGGATTTGAATTTCCAAACTAATCAACTTCCAAACTATCAACTTATTATGCATTGTGTTCCTGCAACGGAAGTATCAGTCGAAAGAACATTTTCGGCAATGCATTTTTTTTATATCTGATTTATCATCCGAGTCAATTTAAGAATTTATGCTTTTAAAATTTAATAAAATTACCAAATAATTTGAAAAATAAAATCATAAATATAATTATAAGTCCCTCTTATTGACTTTCTGATTGCTTATTGGAAAGAATCAACCTAGTTGAAGATTTGGGTGTCCGCCTAGATCCTAAACTTGAGTTTATTTATCATATTTCGTGCTTGGTGAATAAGGTCAGGGGTGTGCTTGGCTTCATTAAACGGTGGTCGAAGGAATTCGATGACCCCCTATGTAACGAAGACCTTATATACTTCGTTAGTTCGTCCTATTTTAGAATACGGATCGTACGTTTGGAGTCCCCAGGGGGGTGTCCACAGTAAACGCATTGAGTCGGTTCAAAAGAACTTTTTACTTTTCGCTTTACGCGGTTTTAACTGGGATGCAAACCTAAGGTTACCCTCATATTCTAGTAGACTCCTTCTTATTAACCTACCCTCCTTATCCAACCGTAGAAAGATGTTAGGAATTGCCTTCATCTATAACACAGGTCAACATGGTTTAGTTGTTGGAAAGGTAAGGGTCATTTCTGAAGTTATTTGCCGCGTAGAATCCGAATCCGAAGCCCATCCGATGGCCCATCATGTCAGGATTTTCAGGGTGTACAGGGTACAGGGTGTACATAACCTCAAAAGTAGGTAAAAACGCTGTTTTTAGGTACATAACCCCAAATGTCTGAAAATCCTGACGTGATGGGCCAATTCTGGCGTCGGATTCGGATTCTACGCTGCAAATTACTTCAGAAATTACGTTCAGCTTTTCAACAACTGACATTACCCCGGGATTTGTAGACCTGTGTAATCTAATTCGTGGGGATGTGGAAAGTTCTGACCTGTTAGGTCAGCTCAATTTCCATGTACCCAGTAGAAATACTAGATCCTATTTACCTTTAGTTTTGCGCCACTGTAGATCCTCCTCAAATGTAGATAGTCTTCCTAAACTAAAAACATTAATCCTTACTCATCTCGTACGCATGCAGGCAAGCAATCTGTCAGCACGATAGTAGTCCTTTTCCTCGCATTCTTTTTTATATTCCTTCCTATCGCGTATATTAACACCTAACCCTAACAGGCACGTGCTTGGTTTCTCAAGGGCCACTTGAGTGTACTGACCGTAGTGCATCAACGTCCATATTAAATCTCGTATTTTTCTATAAATATTTGTATTTCAAAATAATAAATAAATCCATTCAATATGATAATAGTTTATATATGTATTTTAAGTTCACCGGTACCACTTTTGACTGTTGCAGTATTGTTGGTTGCTTGGGGAACGGGCAGTCGATCGTGATATGCATTCTTTTTATACAATTAGAAGTCACGATACCATTGCTGTGCCAAAGACGCAAGAATTTCTAAGATGAGTAACGACCATGCATTCGAATTGCCGCTGTTTATTGTTGCCATGGAGACAGAGAGCCGAACGCCATACAATTTTTTTGCACACTTACTTTTAGTGTAGGACATAGCGCAACGTCCTAGCAAATACGTTTGCCATGGAAACAGAGAGAGCGCAATATATAGCCGCTCGTTTCTAAGTCCTTCAATACTACATTTTTTTCCGAAAAAATAAATGCAACACTTTGTTTTTATTTTATAAAATAGTTGTTTTTCTTGTTTTTTATTATCATTTCTCATAATCATTCTTTTTTTTAAGTTTTCCATAATCATTATTAATTAGTTTACTTAAAGTCATTTAATTAATTCTTTATTTATTAAATTTAAATTAATAGTTAAATGTTTTTTGTTCTTGTTCTTTGTCTGCTATCTTGTGTGAGAAAAACCAAAGCCTAGTCTTGCTTTGTTCGCTTCTTGTTGCTTTCGTTATTCTGCATGTTTCACTTGCCAATTTAAATTGAATACACAGACTTCATATATCAATTTGTGTAATTAAGTTTTGTTCATAAACTTAGTTTGCAATTGTATGATTTTCAATTTCAATGTATTTCCCTTACTTTATACTTTAGTTTGTATATATTTCATAGTCTATTTACAAGAGTTTGATGTTGTTTCATTAGGCAGGGTCTTGCAGGAATTAAAAATTAAGCTAACACAGATCACGGGGTTTAATTATACACTTTATCGGCAGATCTCTTGAGAAGACAAACGCAATTAAAAGGAGAGTGAGTAGTAATTAAACGCAAGGTTATAATCCAAATCATTTTCAATTTCTTGGAGTTGTGCATCAGTCGATACTCTGTGGTTGTTATTCTTTAGGCTTCCGAGTACAAAATAGAGACGAAACAAAAAACATAAACTAGTAACCCAGGAGTCTGCACAACAAGCACACACAGACTCCGCGTGTGTACGAAATACTTACATAAAAATACACTTCTATGCGGGCAGATATACATATAGATACATGATAGATAACATTAAACATAATCAGTGGCGGTCTTGCTACCAGCTTCCTAAAACATAAAGCTTTAAACCTAATACTAATCAAAATTGACAATAGAAAATTGTACCTAAGATAGTAAAAATACGTGAAATATGTAAAAAATTAGTTACTTCGTTCTGCACAAGGAAAAGACGGTCGGAAAACAATCAAAGCTACAGAAACAAACACATTACAAAAGATTGAAAGATACTTTCCGTATATAATTTTAAGTCTCGGTTTTCGTGTAATATTCCTTGGTTTTATGTTATTTTTTTGGTTTTCATGGGTTTTGTTTGTTTGCTAGTTTACAAATGCAATTTTGACGGCTTTAATTAAACTGTTAGCCTTCGGTACAGATAAATACAATTTAAATGCTTTGCTGTTTCCGCTCTTCTTGATGACGCTCGCTTAATTAATTCGAACACTTTTTATTTACTTTATGTTATTTTTTGTACAAAACACATTTTTTGCGATATCAAATGTTTAATTAATTTTGTTGGCAAGGCGTGGAGGAGCCTTTAGAAATCTGACCACCGCATATAGAATGCATTTTCCGCATACTTTTAAACGTTAGTTTCCCTTGTATGTATTAATATTTGTGTGGTGGCTGCTGCGCTATTTAATATTTGTGTTGTGTAAGCCTAACAAATATATATACATACAAATGCATATATTTAGGCCCAGTTTGTGTGTGTATTATATGCATGCCTTTGTTATTTTTAATGATTTATATTAATCATAATTTGCATTCGTACATATTTGCCTTTCAATTTATTTATTCAAAAATATCATTCACTTTTAGCTTTTTCTATTTTATGAAATTGTCTCGTTTTTTTCCGCCTCGTTTTGTTTTGTTGTGTTTTTGTTCTTGTGGCTGCTTTTTTCCTTGTGGCATACAAACATGGTTTAAATAAAAATAATTAGCATAAAAATTACATTTACATTTAATTTGAGTTCATTTGATTTTTGTTGTTTCTGCTTTTGCTTTTTCTGCTGCTTTTGGGGCTGTGTTGGCTGTGGCTGCTGTTGTTGCTGGTGCTTGAGTCGTTTCGCCTTTGGCCTTGTTTTGGGCCGCTCCATTGCCACTTTTGGCTGTCAAACCTTGCTGTTACTGCTGTTGGGCCCCCGTCCTGTGGCCTCGTATTGGCCACGCCCCAAGGCCGCATAGGCATCGGCATAGGCGTGCTGATCGTGTGGTTCTAGTTGCTGCTGCTGCTGCAGCATGAGATGCTGCTGCTGCTGCTGTTCGTGCAACGATGTTGGCCGACTAAAGCTTACTTGTAGCGGCGGTGGCGCGACGCCTAGGAAACAAAATAAATGGTAGAAATTAATCATTACTGGGTTTAATTCGGCATTCCTAGTATTAGTATTAGTGTTGTAAGTAAATATTCATACATTTGGACATTAAGTTAAAAATAAAGCATTTGCCGTCAGGAATAGTGATTGGTGTCAATAAAACTTATGGTAATAATCGAATAATTACACAGGCCTGCCAGACTCAGTTACAAGAACAGCCAATGGTGATTCAAGTAGTTTTTGTGCGCTGAAAACGAATCTTTGGTTTAAAATGGTCCATCACGTTTATTACCTGTTTACATTTTTTGAATCATTTTCATAAACTACTCAGTGTTAACATTAAAATTTTGTTACAAATCGCTCTACGATTATTTTTTAAGAAGTTATAGGATTAATAAAAATAGAAAATTTTCAAAATCATCCTAGAGCAAATTTTAAACATGTTTTTTAAGCATTAAAAAATATATAAGTAAGTACTACTATGTAATTAAGTACTATATCTAATAATATTAAAGAAAAAACTGTTGTCTCGGAAAAAATGTCTAAAAATTCCTAAAATTTCCATATTTGTTGCCATTGACCTTGAATCACTCAAAATTCATTTTTTTTAAACTAAAAGAATGTAAGTACTATACGATATCGATTTTAAATATAACAGAAAAAATTGTTATTTTGAAAACATTATCCTAAAATGGTTAAAATATCCACTTTTGTGACCATTATCTATGAGTTACTCAAAATCATGACGTGATGTACCATTTGGGTATACAGATTCGTGTTCAGCGCATTCTAGAATTTTAGAATTAATGCCGTATCTTCTTTTGCAGGTCTGTCTAATTAGCATTGCATTTTAGTGTTTATCAATGTGTTTAAGATATATAGTAAAGTTTATTGAATAAACAGGCATTAAAAGGTTTGTTAAGTTAATAAAAGTTGTCAAAATATTGTGATATAAACAAAGACTTTGTAACTTTAAGATAAGTAACGCAAAACCATTTTCAAAACCACTTTAATTAACCGGACTGGCTCTATAGCTGGCTCTGCGCTCTCTTTCTTTAAAAGACAGAGAGTAAGCGCGCTATCTTATAGGCATACAGCGACATTCTAGATCTACATGCGTTACTTATCTTTAATTTCTAAAGTCTTTGGTTAGACCCCTCTCCCTGCCTATATTTATTTGTTTAATAAGAATACCAACTTGTTAGATCAAATACATACTTATGTGTGTAATATGAGGTTAAATAAAATATTCATATGCACATGCAATAACAAACACAACAACAATACAAAACAATAATCAAACAACTAAAAGGGAGTCTGAGGGCAATAGGCAAACGAAAGGAAATCCAGAGAACGGACACATGCCAGAAGGAGTGGATGCGGATACAAGTACGACCAAACACAATTATAAGGGGCAAGAGTACGACCAAAACAATTAGTAGAGAGGGTCACAAACCAAAACGGGGGAAAACCGAATAAAAGTGGGGGGAAAAACACAAAGGTCATACCAATTGCATCGGTCAAATGGAATATCATTTGGGTCTTATATTTTTTTGTGTTTTTAGGTGGTGGTGGTAGGTGGGAAGCGACAACTCATGGATCAATGACTGGCAGCGGGCATTTCGGTTGTTGGTCTCTCTGGGGTTCGGGCTCTGTGTCGCTCTGTGTCTTTCGGTATTTCGTATGGCAATGTGATGTGACGTGGTCCGCTCCTAATACACGATATTGCGGCGAACTGGCTTCACGGCAGCCTTGTCCTTGCTGCTGCTGCGACTGCTGCTCGCCTGCGACTTGTGGGTCTTGGGCTCTTTGGCCTTGCCGCTCTTCCCGCTCTTGCTCTTACTACTACTGCCCGCCCCTGAGCCCGAGCCCGTTACCGCCCCACTGCTTGCGGCCGCGCTGGATGAGTGGGTGGTTGTGGTGGTAGTGGAGGTGTTGTTGGTACGTGATGATCGGGACTTATTGCGTGGTGGAAGTTCTGAATTTTGAGCGCATTTCGCAAACGAAAAGAAAAACGACAAATTAAATTCGGAAAACACAGGTGAGAAAACGGAGGAGCAGTGTGTCTGAGGGCAAACTACCAACTCGGGGCTCCATCTCTCGTGGGGAAAGGGGAAAGGGAGCACACACCTTTCGGCGTGTAGAACGCTTGCTGCTGTTGCTGCTGCTGCTGCTGCTGCGGCGAAAGCGCCGGTTGCTGTAGCTGCAACGGCTGTGGCTGTTGTTGTTGTTGTGGTTGTTGCTGCTGCAGTTGCAGTTGCTGCTGTGCATTGGGCGGCGGCAATGGCAACGGCAGCTGGGCCCTGGCCACAACACCGCCGCCGCTCATGGCCGCCTGCACACCACCACCAATGGTACCCGGCAATGCCTGTTCGGCTCCATACCCGCCATGTGATCGCGACGCCCCGCTGGATGAACCTCCGCCAGCTGCTGCTGCTGCTCCGGGCTGCGGTCGTCCGCTGCTCGTGGAACGTGTGCCGCGTCCATCACTGCGCCTGGCCTGATTCGCCGCGGCATTCCGGCTCGAGTGACTGCCGCCGGTGGGCAGGGGGACGATTGAGTGCCCGCCCTGATGGCGATCCCATTCGTGCGGATGCGACTGGTGGTGCTGCGACCGAGAGCCACCATGGCGACCGGCTCCTCCGCCTCCTCCGGCGCCACTGCGACCGTCTCCGCCGCGGGGATAGTGTTGCGCCTCATGAGCCGGGGGTGGAATGCTGCGAGGTCCGGCTCCTCTCTGATGCGGGTGACGTTGCTAGAAAATTGTAATATAATTAATAAATGGAAATAAGCTTGATTAGAAAAATATATATTTTATACTAAATACTTTCGATCTTTAAAAATTAGCTATAATATTTACAGCTGGTTTTTTACTGCAGAAATGTTTTTTTTTTGTAATGAATAAAAATGCAAAAGAAACTGTCTATCATCCTTAGCCCATAGTATACGAATTCTATTTTTAGATTTCGAGGCTCTCAACTTTGTGAGTGCGGAGAGAACGCAATTTTCTTCAGTAACAGAAAAATTGCTTGCATATGGCAATTCTAATGTATAGCGTTACTCGTCTTAGTAGTTCCAGCATACTTTCCTCTTTTATAACTAACGACTATCCAGGAGAACATAGCTTTTGCAAAACAGAACTTACCATTCTTCGCAACGTATTCATGGGAGCTCTCAGAGTTTCGCTGATGCGACGAGCTCGCCTCTTCTTGGGATTGGAACTGGGGGTGTGCACAGCACAGCACTTGATGAACGCTCCCATTACGACGATAAAGGCGACGCCCATCAGCACCACCAAATACCAGTTGCCGGTTATCCACTCGGCCACCGTGAGCAGAGTCTCCCGGTTCAGGAGCAGATTCTTAAGCCGCACCAGCGGACCATCGGCATCCACGGCTCGGCACTTGAGGAACACGTCGCAGTATCCCTGGAAGTTATCGCAGGGCGAGCCCGGTTGCAGGCTAATGCCTCCCTTCTGGATATTGTACTTGGCGGCAAACTCGCTGGTGCTGCGGCAGGTGGACATATCATTGCCATCCTGACAGGCCAGGTCGCACAACTTGCGCTTGTCCACGTGCGGCAGCGTCGACGAGGAGAGGAAGCACTTGGTCATGTTCCAGAGCAGGCAGGGCGATCCACTGCACTCTCCTCGGATGCACAGGGCCGTGCCGTTGTTGCACATGGTCTTATCGTCGCGATGTCGGGGCTCCGGACACTCGGCGGTGGTGCCGTTGCAGGTGCTCGACCAGCTGCACTCCGTCTCCTCCTTGCACTTCTGGTGGTAGCTGGTGGGCACGAATGTGCAGGAGTTGGCCAGGCAACAAGGACCTTGCGAAGGCGAGCACTGCGTCTTGGCCCGTCGCGTGCATCCCTTGGCACTGGAATTCAGGGACTGGTCGTATTCGCTGATGAGGCGCGGGTAGCAGCACTTATCCTTGCACTCGTCCTCGTTAAAGCCGCAGTCGCACTCCTCGCCGGATTCCACGATCTTGTTGCCGCAGAAGGCGCCCTCGGAGGCCTTGAAGCAGTCCCGCTTGGAGTTTCCCACCAGCACGTCCAGTACGTTTGAGATATTGCGTATGGAGCAGGGTGAGAACTTGGAATTGTTTGGGCGATCACCCGAGGTGGCACTGGCGAACATGATGTAGTTGCCGTTGAGTCCTCCCGGACGACACTCTTGCGGGTAATCGTGCTGCAAAATGGACAAAATATAAGCACACAGGTCAGCTTGGAAAGGAGAAGAGAGAATATATGTATTTGAAGTAAAATCTCTGCCACTTACAGGTGATCCAAAGTTATGCCCAATCTCGTGGGCCAGCGTCAGTTGTGACACCTTCGGGGGCACTCGACTGTTGTAGTTCACAAAGGTGATGATGCCCGTGTTGAGAGATCGCTTCGTGCTCTGATACTGTCCGCCCACCGTCTCCGTGTACGTCTTGTACTTCTCACAAATACCTCCAGAGGCTCCCGAAGCGCTTGCCACCCATGCCAGGCCCAGAGTTCCGCCAGTGAAGTCCCTGTACAAAGCGACATTTAGGGTTTGCTGCTATAATGGAAGCTGAATTAGCCAATAACCAACCTGTATGTGAACACATAGGCCAGGCAAAAGTCCGAGTGATCCTCCAGTGAATGGAGATTCAAAAAGTTTGACACGTCCATATGCTCATTGCAGAATGCATTGTGGGGGCCATTGTAGGAATTGCGGCAGGCCGAATCGTCATCAATCTTAATTCGTTGTACCTACAAAAATAAATGAAATAATTAATTCGATTTATAATTTATATTTCATTTAAGAATTAGTATATTCCAGAGCTCGCCCTCAGATCAACTGATTTCTATTCGACTTGAGCCTCAGAGAGAACGATAAGAAACTTTAAAATGCCTCTCTCACTCTCTCTCTCTCTCTGGCAGTTCTGTACGTTGTTTTGTTTATGACATAAACTTTATGTCGTTAACCTTTCATTTAATAAGATGCCATGCTGGACCCAGCGCTGAGTCCTGGCTATGGTATTACTATAAAAGGTAGTATGTGGTATATGTGTTCACGTATTAACACGCATTCAACATCTGTTGGGAAAAATGCAAGCGCATTCTATTTTTAGATTTTACGCTCTCAACTTTATGAGAGCGGAGAGAAGGCGGTTTTCTGCAGGAACAGAAAAAATTACTTGCATACGGACATTTAGATATATGGTCATTACTCATCTTGGTAGTTCTAAAGTCTTTGGCTTGACTGTATTCGGAGAGACTAAAAGTAAAGCTCTCTCGTACTGTCTTTATGTCAGTCCAAATTCATGCATTCAATACAAAAATTCGGAAAATGTGTGCATAAACACCATTTAATGTGGTGACCATGGATTAGGCCGCAATACTTGAAATGGAGTGGCGCTAACAACTGAGCAGTGCACTGCAGTGTTTAAATTAGGTGGCAATGCGGACCGAAAATTAAATTAATATAATCAAATTAAGTTAAAATGGACGTGGAATCGAAAAGGGGTAATATGCCCAGGTGAAGGAGAAAAAACTAATTGAAAGTTTTCATTAATTTTGTTACTATTAAACAAAAGACTACACTAATTCCTCAGGTCTGCCATCTCTGTTAATATGAATGCATAAGTTTATTTTTGTCGCTCTCATAATTTTGATTTCACGTATTCAAGAATTCATATATTACATAGTACAAACATAGTATCAGAGGGTATAACCACCTCGTTTGCTACTTGTTGCTTCTTACTGTTGTTGCAAGAGAGAGGGAGAGCTCATAAATTCATGGTAAATATATTTCCGCAAAGCAAGCAGCGTCAAGAGACCAAAGTATGCTTTGGCTTTTAACCCAGTGAGAATAGGAGAGAGAAAAACTGAATGAATGCTTTAGAGAAGTCAGGGAAATCTAAACACACTAATTGCATTTGTTCAGAACAGATAAAATTAATTAAAAGCTGCCAAAAATGTACCACATTTTGCATATGTTGAATATTTCGAATTTTTGTGATTGGTAGTAATTGAATTATGCAGTTACAAACGGCAATTGCGTGCCAGGTGTACCGCTGACTGCGCTTTAATACAGATACTCCGCCTGAGACCTGTCCGCACATCGTGGCGATACAACATTTAACCGGCTACCAGCGGGCGGTTGCGGTCGGTTTGGAGTTTGGCGGGGGGCGCTTTGTCCTTAACTCATCATCATTGTTTGCCCGGCGCCTGGCGGAACCTTGCTGCAGGTATATGTGTGGGTGTGTGAGTGTGTGTACTTACCTCAAAGCGAATGTTGCGATGCTCTGTGCGTCCGTCGAACTTTGTGTTGCGGTAAATGTAATTAACGGCCGTCACGTGATGTGCAATCAGCGATGTAATTTCCTCGCGCGTTTTCACATCGACCTCGTACTTGCGCCCACGATCATGCTGTTGACAAAAAAAATTTAGAGTAGTGAGTTGGTTTTGACCAAAAAATAAACTTTTTATGTTTAAATACTCAGTAAGTAAAATGTTTTCATGAATATGGTAAGATACACATTTATTAATGTTTTTATGCCATAAAAATCTTTTTGCAGACTGAAGTCCAGCAGATTTTTGGTTGATTTTTTTCTATCTATATAGAACCTACATCCAAGGTTGTCGCTTGTCGTTGACATGATCTCTGTGTGTTTTGGCCATAATACCTAATATAGGTAGCTTAATGTTTGTATAACTATTATTATTTATATTATATTTGTATAAATAGTTTCGCCTATCTTTAGGTGGGACACCTACATACATCGTATATAATAAATCGTTAAAAAAATTAAAACAAAATGCTGCTATGGTGTATTTCACTGTAGGCCTCATTTTTCCTTGGCCGGACAGATGGCATTCTTAATTTTCGTCCCCAGAAACAATATAAATTGTTTAAGGTTTTTAAGTATTTAGTTCTAAGTTTCTCTACATCGTTCGCCATTGATTTACTTTAGTCTTTGTTTATATATTGATTTTTAGCAAAATAGTGCATGATAAAAAAAATTCAGTCAAAGAAGCATCTTTTTTGATTTTGAAAACAATTTTAAAACTTTTAAATTTAACAAGTAAATAAATTAAGAATTAAAAATATGAAACCCTTAACGTGGATGTTATATACGTTTAAATAAGTCTGGATTGGCGGATGAATGAATGGAAGGTGAGCGCGGATAAACACAAATAAAACATATTTTTTACTTTAAAAACATTAAGGGGACTCTAACTTTGGAAAGCTGAAATCTCGAACACTTGAAACATAATTTCAAAAACGTTAAATTTATTTTTTTATGAATGTTTCAATCCTACCCAGGGCTGCTCTCTGAGTTCATCAACCGCTTCGGCCCTTTTTAATGTTCTATTCGATAAAGTTTGAGAAAACCCTGCCCATTATAGCTAAAATAAATAACTAGTGCATAAATACAATCATGATGGTGGGATTACGTGACAAGGTAGACAAATTTAATTAACGCTATCGACTTTCAGGAGCCGCCGCAGAGTAATAAAAATCACAAAAACCGCAATGCGTTGGGTAGCGGATATGCGCTTGACATCTGTGCAAACGGGTCCAAATCCCTTCTCCCTCAGCAAGCCAGACAACAAACCACCTTGGCCCGCTCCAGGCTGCCAGCCTAGAACGCCCCATCATCTAGAGCTCATCCAATCCAATCCAGTCAAACCTCCCACACAACAAACACTCTTCAAATATATTTGTATAAAAATGCAAATTCAGCTAAGCCCGTCGAATATTTCAGCCGAAGCTTGTATGGTTTTGGGGGAAATTCCCCAAACAGCCGGATCCACCATCGCGAGCCTCACAGCCGCCGCCACCCGCCGATTTTGGCTCAAAAATCAAAATGCCGGGGGGCGCAAAAGACAAAGGATGAAACGTGAATGAAAAAGAAAACGAATGGTGGAAAAAACTGCGAGAAATATGGGGAGAATTGAGGGAAAGAGTGAGCGAAACAAATGCGCGAATTATGCAAAACTCATTGCAAATAAACACACGAGAGCGAATGAGAAGGCAGAGGCTGAGACAAGGACGAGGCGAGGCGAGGCGGAAGCGGAAATAAGGCTGGCACTCTGGTGACGAGGATGTTGACGTCAACATCAACTCGGGCACAATTCGAAAAAATGAGCGTAAACATAAAAGTGCGGCGAAAGAATTTACTTCAAATGGATAGGCGGGCACAGGATACAGTTGTGGTCAAAATAATAAAGCAATATTAGGTGTTCCTCTTGTTTTTTGGAATACTCTAAATGATCCAGTAAAATATTTTCTCAGATGTAATATGAATGAATGAATCTGAAATATAAACAAATCGGCCTGTACTAGTCTTGGGTTGCTAATGAGTGAGGTGAGTGAACCAAAAAGAGTTGTACACCAAACTGAGTCCTTACTAATTTGTTTTGTTTTTACTTCTTCAGTTTTTCCCTATTTTTTGTTCAGTCATTTAAGTATGTTTATTTTTTTATTAACTTGTTCACTGCTCATTTTTGTTCATTTGTTCAATTTGTTTACTTTGTTCATTTTTGTTCACTTGTTTTATTTTGCTCACTTTGTTCATTTTTCAAGTAAACGAGTGAAATTTTTTAGATCTACAATTCATTTCTAATCAGTTTTTCAATTTATTTTGGCTACTCTTTGCTCACTGCTCCCGCTCTCTGTTTCATAAACTGATCATGTAGGGAGTTCAGTGAAATATAAATGATTATTTATATAAACAATACTAGAATGAAAAATGTAATTTTAGAAATTAAAGTAAACTATTTTTTAGTCGTTAAAATGCAGTACTCAGTAGTCTGTATATGAAGAAGTGATCAACTGAGCAACTGAACAATGAATAACAAACAGTGAACAAGAAGAGAGGAATACAAGTGAGTTGACTCTTTTGAAAAAAAAAAAAAATAATAACAAAAGAACATGTTCACCCAAGTACGAGTTCAGCCTGTACGAGATATTATATCATTTTGAGCTTTATTATTTTGACCGCTGCTGTATATATGCAGAGTGAGACGGTTGCGGGTCATAACGGTTGATTGCATACGCTGTTCGAGCCGAAGGAGGTCAGCTGATTGGATGATTGCTAAGATATGTTCGCTGTGTTTTTTCAAATGCCCTTAAAAGTAGGCAGTTCTATGGAATGCGACGAAGGATTTTTATGAGCTTACAAAAATCGCTCAACCATTAGGTGCACAAGTTCACGATTTTCATAAACATTTGATTGGACCATATACTTTACTTAATGACAAAACAATATTAAAATTAATGTTGTTATGCATTTAAATAATGTATTTTTTAGTTTATTCGTTAAAGACTCCAGAATCTATCAATCGGACTTTAAAATTTGCGTGGTTATATGTATACTAGCGTGTGGCAGAATTAAGACTTGGGAATTTCTAGTGCTCCTTCTCTAAGCAATAACTTTAGTTTTCAAAATGTTGCCATTGAAGATGTTGAAAGATGAATGTTTTGCAAAATTAGGGATTTGAAAGGATTATATGGATGTTTCCTCTCTTTACCAGAAATTTAAAGAAAAGGAACCAAAGTAGGACTAATAACTTTAAAAACATAAAAACGAATAAGGAAAGTGGCAAGTGGCCTTACATATTTTCGATTTTTGCCCTGCCATTTTGTTTGACAGCTGCAGCAAATAAATGTAAGGCTTTTTCATTATGATTTAAATTAATGGTATTGCTGGCATTTGACCATGGTAACCTTTAAAAGATTGCGTAGGCAACCAGCGAATTTCTGTGTATCTATATCTACTAAAAACGGAATGTACACACAAAAAAATAAAAATAATAACTACGCTGGGACGTGTCCCTGCCATCCTTATTCTGGCAACTTTAGATTCGCCTTTGTTTTATGAGCACTTCACTTTCTAGAGAATTCTGTTGGCTCGTAAAAACAAATACAAAATTCATGAATACTGAGTTAAATTTTTGTGGGTGTGCGTGCCGAAGGTGCGGTAGGACTTTTATATCGTTAAGAGATTTGTTTATCTGTGGAATATTATGCAGAAAAAGTGACTCACATAATATACAAAGTTCTATTTTCGATGGAACCCGAAAAGTTATGATTATTACTTTTAAAAATCCATGGCTTAAGTACAATGAAAGAATAAATCAAAATAATAATGGGCTTTGCATTTTTGGCGGTAGTTTAATCTTCTGGATAACACTTTAAATGGAAAAACATACATCCCAAGACTGAAACTCTATCTAAGCCATAAATGGAGTTTATATTTCAATAATATGCCAAACTAGAGTATGGCATGACTTACATCGGCAATTCCTTCGCGTATATGGCGCCAAATTAATGGATCCGTTTGAATGTAGAGCGAGCAGGTGTTCTTGTTATCCTCGCGGCCACGTCCTGGTCCGCCCGACGAGCCACCGCTCCCACCAGCACCGTCGGTGGCTCGACGCACTCGCTCGTGGACAAGCTGATGCCAGTCGGCCACGTTCGCGGATGAGCCCAGGCGACTTCCGGTGGATGGATCGTAGAAGGCACCCTCGGCGAAGTTCGCCTCCTTGGAGTACTTCTGATGGGGGTACTTGAAGTCGTCATCGCCGCTGATGTACTTCTTCGGCGGATGCGGATGCGGCTCCTGCTGGGGGGCGGACTTTTTGTGCAGCTGCTTCCGGTGGAGCTTCTGGTAGTCCTTTGACATGGGCTCCGGCAGTTCTTCGACGGCTGAATTTTGTATGTTCTCCATCCATTGTGAGACCTCGTCCGTAATGCCACAGCCGGCCACGTGACCTGCAAGGGCAGAACAAAGGCAGAGAATGAATAAATGGGAAGGCAAGTTGGTGTGCTACCCGTGAAAAAGGGAACAAGGAGGAATGTTAATTTGCTGATGCAGTCCGGCATTTGGGGTTCCCCCATTCTTTTGGAATTCAACGGAAAAATAATTTATGACCTCCCCAAGTAAAAGCCACAAAAAATGTAATTAAAACAAGACCCGCACCCAGATGTGAATGCGAAATGCCAGAATGTTAATGCAAATGCCAAAGTCAACTGTTTAAAATATAAATGGTGTAACTCAACAAAAAAGAATTATAAATAAGTGAAGCGTTGAAAAATCGCAGCGGAAAGGTGTTGCATACTCCTTTTCGCCGCGCTGCACTTTAAAAGTGTATCAACAATTATATTTACAGCTTTGCCGGGCTCCCGCTCGCCGGGGGCTGGTTCTTTGAAAAGCATTGTCTTGGCCAGCGGAAACCGTTAATAGCCCCGAGCCGGTAATGAAAATTTATTGTTTTATTGTTTAAGCGCAGTCACCGCCACGCGGTCTGCTCCAGCTCCTGCCCCTGCTCCCGCTCCTGCTCCTGCCGCCTTTCCCATAGTGCAGTTGGCTTTTATCCACAGTCCGAGGACGCATTTTGCACGCGATTGTCAACATTAAATAAACCGAACGAGGAATGCAATGCAACAGGGCAGGAAGGAGTGGTTCACATTCTTAAAAGCTGCAAGGGTTTCAATGGTCCTAGCCATTTACATTCATTTCCCGAATAATCTTCTGAGTTACGGTAGGGCCAGTCGGTCGAATTTGGGGCAGTGAAGCCAAATTTTTCAGTTAAGGGAAAAAGTGATGCAACGAAAGGTCTTTAATTAAAGTAATTTTTCCCTTTTGGGTTGTGTTGAGCATTTGTTAAAAGTTTTTATGGAATTTATTGCCTATTTAATGGGGTTAAATGAAAGGAGAATATATCTCAAGGCGGTATGTTATTAAGCCTAGTTAAAATTCTTAAGTTCTTAAGTTTCGATATTCAAAATTAAAATTAATTTGAAAATTATGAAAATGGAATGTAATGGGGGGTGCTACAGAATTTACCAGGGTTTTGAAACCCCTTAATAATGTGTCCAAAACTATGCTTCAAAATGTAATATTGTATACAAACGTAAGCAGTGGGTTTAAGGGTTTTCAAAGCCCTAATGAATTCAGTAGTATATTTGTATATATATTATTGTGTTTATGCTATTCATAATAAAGTATATGCATTAGGGCGGGTCAATTTTTTTTCTCAAAAATCGTACCCCATAATCGGAATCTACGAAGAATTCTAAGAA